>PVJH01000417.1:172581-324998 GCA_004026705.1 Nesogale talazaci | reverse complement strand
GGGGCTCATACAACTCCCATCACAATTCATGCAAACATCAATTGTATGCAGGCCACATTGACACACTTATTGCCATCATCACTCTCAAAACATCCTCCCTCCCTCCAGGCCCCCAGTATCAGCTTCCTATATTACCCTTCCTCCCCCCTTCTCCTTGAACCCTTAGTAATTTACAAATTGCCATTTTTTTCATACAGTACACTATCTAACGTGTCCCAACACTCGCTTCCCTATTGTCCGTGTCCCAGAGAGGAGGCTACGTGTAGATCCCTGAAGTTAGTTCTCCCTTTCTATTCCTCCATCCCTCCACCTTCCTGGTATTTCCACTTCTATTACTAGTCTTTATGGATCATTTATCCTAAATTTCCCATGTTTCCAACTTCACTGTTGTGGCAGTCATGTGCTTATGTTAATTTTAAAATTGAAATATAGGGGTGGAGTCTAGCCTGTTAATCTGGAGATAGCCATTGAGTCGTCAATGAGGCCTCTATGTGTGCATGGCTTTCTCCTGAGACTTCTGGGAAATCTCGCGATTTTTCCCTCGTGAAGAAGAGAAGCTATCTTCCCCAGTTGTTGGGAGTTAATCTCAGAGATGATTAATCACGGAAAAGACAAGGTGCAGCCTTCAAGAAGTTGGAGGAGCTGGTGGAGAGACCACATGGCTTTGCCCTGATGCAGGTAGACCTCTGAAACTGGAGTGGCATGCTGTTGATGGACCCTGAGCCCTGGAATCGAGGAGTCATGGGGAGAGCCCCGCCAGCGCCAGTATTCTGCACCCACTGGCCTATGACTTTGTGAGTCAGAAGGAGACTTTATAGACTGATTTCGTGCATATGGGTTAATATTGGACCTATGACTTTGAACTGGACTGGGCTGGGGTGCCTTCTCGGTGTCACATTCCTTTTGTATATAAACCCTTTTCCTTATACCTATATGCGTGTCTATTGAATTTATTCCTCTAGTCTACCCAGAATGACACATTATGGTACCTCAGGAGTGGGGTACTAGAGGAACAAATAATAAGATGGAAAGCAGAAGCTTGTTTGACTTGTGCCTCATGGTATTGTTACTTCTTTGGCTAGACAGAAGTCAGCTAAGTCCTTGGAGTTTACTGAGTTATTTTCTGGAAACAGTATGGGAAGTTAAAGTTTTGATTATTATGTTTGGATGCTGTCTTTGGTTGTTCCTATATAAAATGGATACTGTTAATGTATATCTTGAGGTCAGGGGTGGGGGCCACCATTTGAGTGTCTCAGAGCCTGTTCTGTTCAAGGACAATGGTTAAGAAGGTCAGAATGCCTGACAGAAAGCAGGGATCTGTTTTGATGCCTTCAGAGACCCAATTCAATGTTTTTATGAAAACAGTAGTTTAGATAAGGATATAGGTAAGCTTAATAAGTCCTTGAACTATTTTAAGAATTAATTTTGATTTCTGACTGCTGTTCATACTGGTTTCTTATGCCTGTTATTGTAAATATAAGGATGCATAGAAATGTTTATTGGGAAGTCTGGAAAGAGTTTGCAAATCCAGTTACTTCAAGCCAAACATTGACCTCTAGAAGGTTTAGGATTTAACGTCAAAGACATCCCTAAAGACATTAACTCCACCTTGTGCTTAAATGGGGTTAGGCCACACCTGGAAAGACTTCTCTGAAGAAAGTAGCCCCACCCAGTCTTTCGGAGTACTCAGGATACTTGTAGTCTGAGAGAAGGTCAGACTGACCGAAAAAGAATAGAGTCTATTTCCTTGGAAAATCCTGACTAGTGATTATCTTCAGAAGCGAAGGAATCGGGAACCATGAAGGTAACTCCTCTCTGGGTCTGAATGTTAAAGGAAACTTGTGGCAGGCTGAAATGCTTCTTAGGTGACCACCCAGATTTACTGCTTGTTGGTGAAAGCAGGAGAAATGCGGCAATAAAGAGTCAGGTTGACTTTGGCCACTGACACCCGGGGATGTAATTCATAGGAAATAGAGGAGACGCGAGCGGGTTTACTAGTTTGAAGTTCATGACTTATCGTGAGAGAGCTAGGCATGTTGAGAATTTGTTGGGACCTTGGTCTAAAGTAAGGTGACCAATGGCTACCCTGGGAGGCTAAGTAGAAAAGTCCCCATTGAGTTGACCAGAACCCAACCAGAAGAAGAGATGCGATTTAAGTGTGTGAATTGGTACATATTGTTGCTGACTTTATGGATGGCCTGTTCTGATTTGACTTTGCTAATGGATGCACACTTCATGAGTTTCCAACTGGAATGAAGATTCTTCACGTTGAAAGATATGATTGTTTCCTCAGAGCACTGGGTTGGTATAAGTGGGTAATCCAGAAATTAGATACCCAAATTGGGGGGAATAAAGGCATGAGGTGGTTGGCTTGCAAACTATTACAGGTGGTGGAATATATATTCATAGGATTAGAGGATCAAGGTGTAAATCTTTTGTAACTACAGTTGTAAGGCACAGGATATCTTCTTTTGTTTTCTTCACTTATAGTATGTTATATTTAAATGCTGGTGACACATGTTGAATTGTATGCATTTTAGTTTTATACTGTTAGGTATAGATATGATTTTATTGTTTATTTGGAGGTTACATATGGTTACAGAGTTATGTGAAAGTATAAAATTAACAAGAGGTGGTCTGTGGCAGTCATGTGCTTATGTTAATTTTATGATTGAAATATAGGGGTGGATTCTATCCTGTTAATCTGGAGATAGCCACTGAGTAGCCAATGAGGCCTCTAAGTGGGCATGGCTTTCTCTTGAGACTTCTGGGAAATCTCGCCATTTTTCCCTCGTGAAGAAGAGAAGCTATCTTCCCCAGTGGTTGGGAGTTAGTGTCAGAGAAGATTAATCACGGAAAAGACAAGATGCAGCCTCCAAGAAGTTGGAGGAGCCAGTGGAGAGAACACACGGCTTTGCTCTGATGAAGGCAGACCTCTGAAACTGGAGTGGCATGCTGTTGATTGTCCCTGAGCCCTGGAAGCGAGGAGCCATGGGGAGACCCCTGCCAGCGCCGGGATTCTGCACCCACTGGCCTGTGACTTTGTGAGTTGGAAGGAGACTTTATAGACAGATTTCGTGCATATGGGTTAATATTGGACCTATGACTTTGAACTGGACTGGGCTGGGATGCCTTCTCGGTGTCACATTCCTTTTGTATATAAACCCTTTTCCTTATACCTATATGCGTGTCTATTGAATTTGTTCCTCTAGTCTACCTGGACTGGCACAACTGTACATCTCCTGGTCTGCTGGATTTATGTGGTAGAATTGGGGTCATGATAGTGGGTGGGAGGCAGCATTTGGGAACGAGAGGAAGGTTGCATATTTCATTGCTACTACCCTGTATTGTAACTGGTTCATTCCTCCTTGTAACCCCTCTGCAAGAGGATGTCACCTCACCTATTGATGGGCTTTGGGTCCCCAATCTGTACTCTCCCGGATAATGATCTTTTAACCCGTTTCATGTTGCCGAAGCTTTTAGTCATTCAAAACTATTTCTGAGTCTTTAGGTTTGTCTAAATATAGAATCTGGATATGTATTTTATTACATGACCCCAGCATTTTGATGCAAGTATTCTTTGGCATCACCATTTGCTAGCATGTGCAGCCAGTTTTCATAGAGGCAGAGAAAACCTGAGTTCTGGGGGACCAAAAGTTCTTAGGAGCACATAGGTACAGTGTGGCAGGTTTTACAGAAGATTTTGGGATTAATTTTGAACTGAAGAAGTCTCTAGAGACAAGAAGATTGGCCTGGTAGTAGATTATTAGATGCTTTGGAAGGTGGAGATATTGAAATCAATGGGCTGGACAAGAAATTTAAGTGGAGCTCAGACAACCCATGAGAACATTTTAAAGAAGGCACTGAAGAGACATGGTGCCCTATGTAAATAAATGTGAAGGACTGGAAAGAAAGCAAGGGATAGGGAGAGAGAGAGAAAGCATGCTTATATGAGTAGAACAAATTTTAATTCTTATTTACTTTCTACTAATACAGCCTGGATTTTATAAAGCCTAAATTGGGAAGCTCTGTTTATAATTGCAACAAGGTGCAAGTGGAGGCAATGTTCTAAATTAGACCAGTGGTCTTCTCTCTTAATTTCCTAGTGCTGTTAGCTACTGTCATTAGGTGCCATAGAGGTGGTTCTGAACCTCTACACTACAGAAGTGAACACTGCTGGGTGCTGTGGTCTCCTCACAATTGTTCTTATGATTTGCCCTCATGAGATCTCATCTAGTGTTGTGCTAATTAAGGTTTATTGTGCCAACCTGGCGGATAAACACATGTAAGATTAATTGAAGGGTAGTTGAATTGAAGGGCAGAGAGCTAAATGACGCAGTGAGCCACACCCTTCTGGTTCTCTGGTCTCTTGTTCTCTAATGGTTGGGTCAGTGTGCAGCTGCATTAGCTCACAAAACTCACTTCCTGCAAGATATTCCTGAGGAGAATCCACACGAACTTACCTTGATGCATCCCTGGGCACTGGAGAACCCGCATGAAGACTCCTGCCAGCGCTGAGATGCTTACACTGCCACTTCATTCAAAGACTTTCTACCCACTGCCTTGTGATCTTCCTGCATTTGGTGTCATTGTGTATGTTTTGTGCATTTGAAGATCAGTGTTGGACTGATGGGCTAAGTTATACTTATTGGCTTGGACTGCACTGGGTTGGGATGTTTTCTGAATGTGCACGTACCTTATATATAAAACCCTCTCTTCTACTCCCACCACCTGAGGGCAGTGATGCCTTAAAAAAAAAACTCTCTCTTATACATATATTAATTACTGTGGATTTGTTTTTGTAGTTTACCCAGACTAACACAAATATTTTCCTGTCTTTGCACTTTACCAAGTATGAACTCCTTCAGGACTGGTGTCTTCTGACAACACGTCCAAAGATAGTCTTTCTATCCTTGCCTGTAAGGATCATTCTGGTTGTACTTTTTCCAAGACAGTTCTTTTTCTTCTCTTGGCAGTCCATGGTATTTTTACTATTCTTTGCCAACACTATAATTCAAATTCAGCCATTCCTGTTTGGTCTCTCTTATTCAATTTCCAACTTTCACATGCAGATTAGGGAACTGAAAATACTATGGCCTGGTCTAATTAACGTAACAAAGCCCCTTTATCTGAACAGGATTACATTCTCAGAGTCAGGATTTCAAAACACAATTTGGGATTCAATACATTTTGGGAGTCACCAAAGAAGAAATTCTTGTTACATGTCACACTTTTACCCTCCTGAACTTTATTTTTTTTCAAGTCCAACGGAACTAGTGTATGAGAAATTCATGATCTGTTTTCCAACTTGCCCCTGGTTTTATTCTGATTGATGATCTTGGACATCTCTATTGTCTTTTTCCTTTCAACATTGTTATTCAATGTGTGGGCCAGGGTCGAACTGGTAGCCCCCTGGAATGGGCAGCCCCCTGGACTGGGCAGCCCCCTGGAATGGGCCACCCCCTGGAGTGGACAGGCCCTTATATCCCTTTGCATCAACCACACTAAGAAGGAGATGAGTAATCTGGTGAACTTTGTAAACTCTTCCTCTGGCATTTCACAGAGCTTATCTCCCCAAAGGGCATAATCCCTTCAGAGAACTTATCTCTCAAGGCCTAGTGTGCACAGCCTCTTCCCTCAATGTTCCAGGAGGCGGATCTATGTTCTCACAAACCATGTCCAGACTCAGACCCTGCAACTGCAACATTCCCCTTATTGGTACATACATCTGTATGGGCCAGGGTCAAACCAGGCAGTCCCCTGGACTGAGCAGTTCCCTGGACCAGGCAGCCCTCTGGGTCAGGCAGCCCCTTGCACTCCTTTTGTGTCAGCAACACCAGAAAAGAGATGAACAGCCTGGTGAACTTTGTAAACCCTTCTTCTGGCATTCCACAAGCTTATCTCCCCAAAGGACATATCCCTTTCACAGAACTTATCTCTCAGTGTCGAGTCTGTACAGTCTCTTCCCTCAGTGTTGCAGGAGGTGGACCTGTGTTCTCACAAACCATATCCTGACTCAGACCCTGCAACTGCAACATCAGAAAGCCTCATCCCCTTATTGGTACATATGTCCTTGGCTCAAGCCCTATGTATGTCCCACTGCCCCAATACCGGGCATGGCTTCTCTGACCTAACTCTCTGGCCATGGGACCACCCAGGAGTTCAAGATGCTCCTGTCTGTCTCTCTCTGCTGTCCCTTCTCTTCCTCAAAGTCCTTCACTGCCGCCAATAAAGCATATCCTTTTCATCCCTGAGTTCTGTCTCCTTCCTGCGGCTCCGTCTCTACCTCTCAACATCGTCCTTAGCTCAAGCCCTATATATGTCCACTGTCACACTGTCAAGCAAGGCTTCTCTGGCCTCTCAGACTTCGGACCCACCCAGGAGTTCAAGATGCTCCTGTCTCTTTCTCTGTTGTCCCTTCTCTTCCAAAGAGTCCTTTCCTATCTCCAATAAAGCATATCTTTGATCTTAATCCCTAAATTAGCGCTATCTCCTCTCTGGCTCCGTCTCAATCTCTCATTCAATATGTATACTGAGAAAATAATCTGAGAAACTGGACTCTGTGAGGAAGAATATGGCATCAGGATTGGAGTGTGGCTTACTAACAACTTTGAATATTCGGATGACACACAATTGTTTGCTGAATGCAAAGACTAAAAGCATTTCCTGATGAAGATCAAAGACTGTAGACTTCAGAATCAATTGCAACTCAGTGGAAGAAAAATAAAAATTTAAGCAGTAGACCACTAGACAACATCATGGGAGAAGACTGAAGTTGCAAAGGATGTCATTTCACTTGGATCCACAAATAGCACACATGAAAGGAGAAGTCAATAAATCAAATGAAGTAATTCCCTGAGGCCACTCTGCTGTTAAGAGATCTCTCTAAAGTGTTGAAAAGTAAAGATGTCACTTTCAAGACTAAGGTGTTCCTTACCCAAGCCATGGTATCTTCATTTTCCTCGTTCACATGTAAAAGATGGCATTGAACAAGCACTATTATAGAAGCATGGATGCATTTAGATTGTGGGTTTGACCCACTTCTAATACAACATAAAAACCTGTCTTGGAAGAAGTTTAGCTAGAATGCTCCTGGGAAGTGAGGATGGTGAGGCTTTGTGTCCTGTGCTTTGGGAATGTTATCAGGAGAGATTATCTCTGGAACAGGACATCATGCTCAGCAAAGTGGAAGGTTACTTAAACGAGCGGAATGAGACGGAAAGGCACAGTATTACAACAATGGACTTAGTCATCATAATTGCAAGGATGGTATGGGGCTGTGCTTTGTTTCATTGTCTTGTACATAGAGTAACTATGACAGAACACAATGCCATCTATAACAATAACACCGAATTTTTCGATTATAGACTATTTGATTCCTGTGTGTTCCTTCTGGTGAGGTTCACATATGTAGCTGTCATTTATGATGTTGAAAAATATATCTATAATAAAATAATTCCTTGTTCTTGTACAGTTCTATCATGGGATCACTGTCATCATTTCTATCACTAAGGCTATATTTTCTAGCTACTAAAATTTCTTCATTTCCAACATTTACATTCTAGTCACCGTAATTATGAGTGCATATTGATGGCTTCTCTGATAAATTTCAGACTGCAGAGGTTGGTAAAACCTTTAATTTCTTCAATTTTAGCATTAGTGGAGAACTTGTTTGCAATGCTAATACTGCTAAAGTTTATAGAGGAATAGAGCTTATGGTCTATTTATCGAGAGACCTTGGAATAGGTAATCACAGCAGTTGGGAAGAAGCCTAAATAGTAGAGGTGACTGTCACTGACGAATGAAGTCAATGGCATTGTTGGAGAGAAGAGAATAGCTTTCATGTAGTCCTGCTCTCCTCTACTTTGAGCCCAGCCCCAGGTGAGAGATCCTTCTTGCTAGCGATGCACTGCAGGGACTTAAGGCTCATCTCTATGTCAGCAAAGCTACACACATACCCTAAATAGGGAATGTTTGGACACTCTTGACAAAGGTCAATTCCTGAGGAATGGAGACAAAATACTATGCTTCCTTTTCTGTGATAATCTGCCTGTGCAAGTGGGGCTATAGGTTCACATGGACCTACAGTTTCCTCTTTTCACACTGTCCATATTTCCCCTTTTGTTCCCCAAAGTAGACTACGGAATGAGGCAGAGCTGTGATGGAGGAAATATCTGTCCTGGTACATCTGAGAGATGCATGGTTCAAGACATACCTGAGAATCATGTGAACTAGAGAAGAACAGTTCACTGTTGCTGCCGCAACTTACGTACTTTGCATTGTACTGGGTAAAGGTGGGGGTGCTGCTTTCTGTAAGTTACCAACACCATCCCACTAAGTGAGTCTCAGTAGAATTGTGAGAGCAGATGCCGTGGCCCTATCACCCAGATGCCGTGGCCCTATCACCCACAGAAATCCTGAATGACTACTCCTCAAAATGCCTCATGGGGGATAACAGAAGTTGCCATCTCAGAGAAGATCATCCTTGAATTAAATATTACGGAACTTCATCCCACATTGATTTTCTCCCCTCCTCTAAGAGATTGTAAGAACTAATGTCAAAGACTCACCACCCCCCCCAATCTCCTTCACTACCCTCACCATAGTGCTCTATTATGTAATCTCCATATCAGACACAATACACTTCGTTTTAGTCTCCCAAGTCCTTGGTATGCCCTTTAGAAAGCCCTATTTATGTCAGCCCAAATCCACCCTGACTCTGGTCACATCTTTTAATGATTTCAACATTCATTGAATGACCCAGCACTTACTGTGACTTTTCACTTCCTTGTCTCACTCATTTCCAATAGTATTTCCTTATATCTACCTCAACTACCATTCATATGGACACACATAACTCGTTTTCATAACTAAAAACTCCTAGTTTTGAAATCTCTACCTACAGTGTTGCAGCTCTTTTTCTTTAGCAAGTTAGACATAATTCATTGTCTTTCACCACATTTTCTCTTTGTCCACTCATCTCACTACTCATCTTAGAACTCATCTACAGTATTTCTTTAGACATTGCTGCCCCTTTCATACCCTCTGAGATGTTACACCCTGACCTCATTTCCTACTTTCCCTCATCTCATTTTCCTTAGAGCTGACACTTTCACAGCTTGAACAACTGTCCTTCCTCACCATCACCTTCAAATGGACATCTGACATGGGTCAGCACTTCGAATATGCATCATGAATGCTTTGCAGATGATATTCACAGAGCAACTTCTACAACCACCCTGTTCTTCTCAAACTCAATTGAAGGCATACAGTGGGAATGCATAGAAGGCATAAAATTGGAATGTGTCTTTTCCCTCAAAAGTTATTCTATATTGAACCCTCTTCAATCTGGTTTCAATTCCCAACTGACTTTACTTTTCCTCCATTGAGATTTGGGAATCAATAGAGATGTAGTTCAGTGACTATGATGGTGCTAACCTATGAGGCTTAAGAGAAATTAAGTGATTTGTCTATGATCATAGAGCTAGTAAGTATCTAAATTGAGTTTTAATCCAGGTGCATCTGATTTTAAGAGTTTGGGCATCAGATTTCATGTTGTCAATCACAACTCCTCTATGCTTTTCCTATCGATTGTAAGCATTATTACATTGAATTGTAATGCTTTAACATGTTCCCTCACGGCATGATTTCAAGGACAAGAACAAAACCTAGAATATAAAGCAAGTGATCACCAAATTCATGATGAGTGAAGGAATGTTCTTACCTCATTTGTTCTTTTTTAGTCCTTAATGGTAATGGGTCATTGCTAATCACCACAGGACTTCTCATGTAAGCGAATACAATCATGGCATTTTAGACCTGCAAGCAAGTTTAGAGATAAAAATGAGAGATAAACAGAGGTTACCTGGTATGCCCAAGGTCACTTGTCGAGTTAACTGCACTTGAGTGCTCTTTCCATGCCAACTTCGAAAAGTATTAACACTCCCTCCTCAATGTTCTACTTTCAAACTTAAATATTTTCAATGCCCAAGTAGCATTTATATGGGGGAAAGTCAAGAGAAGAACAAATGTGAATTTGATGGGTAGTCAAATCCAATGCTCTTTAGTGTTAATAAATACTTTCGCACTTAATTCCAGCAAGTACTTGTGAGCTACTTTGGTGCCAATGTAAAACACCCTTTTCATGAGCTCCCGTCTTACATTATATTCCTCAAAGTGCATTGGTTACTTTAATGAGCTTTTCTTATCTCCTATTTATAAAACCAGACCTACTTTCTAATGTTTTGGTTTTATTCTTCTTAAAAATAACTCAAATTTCAAAGTCTTATTCCTTTTCCATTGCTTTCTTCTTTATGCTTTTCTGTTTGGAGTTGTGTTGTATATTTTAAAATACAATCTTATTGGTTGTGAAAACAATGTTAGTGAAATCAGTTTTCTGTAGAGTAAAAAAATATATCTAGCTGGATAGACTAAACCCTCAACTAAACAGAATCTGTAGTCTGAAGTTGTGGAAGCAGCACATTTCTGAAATCAGACTTAATTGAGTTGAAACCACTGTCATACTATTTATTAGGTGCCTGACCTTTAGAAGAGTGTATAGTTATGATGTACACCCATTTCCTCATCTTAAAAATTGAGAATAGTAACATGCCTATCTCATGGACAGATATAAAGATTAAATAAGATATATGCAGAGCAAAGTTTTAAAACTTTATTTTGCCATATACTACCTAATTAATTTGTTTCAAGTTATTTAACTCCTTTGAGCCTCATTTACTTTCTCTGTAGAATCGAAATTTTTATCAATTAGCACGTGCTGCATAATAACATACTGTGGCAGTCATGTGCTTATGTTAATTTTATGATTGAAATGTAGGGGTGGAGTCTAGCCTGCTAATCTGGAGGTAGCCATTGAGTAGCCAATGAGGCCTCTATGTGGGCATCACTTTCTTCTGAGACTTCTGGGAAATCTCACCATATTTCCTTCATGAAGATGAGAAGCTATCTTCTCCAGTTGTTGGGAGCTAGTCTGAAATAAGATGAATCACAGACCAGACCAGATGGCAGCGTCCGAGAAGCTTGATGCCAGACCTCTGAAGAGGGGCAACCACATGGAGACCTCTGCCAGCGATGAGTTGCTTCTGTTGTTGATGGACCCTAAGTCCTGGAAGTGAGGAGCCATGTGGAGACCCCTGTCAGCGCCATGATTCTGCACCCACTGACCTGTGACTTTGTGAGTCGGAAGGAGACTTCATAGACTGATTTCAGGCATATGGGTTAATATTAGACTTATGACTTTGAACTGGACTGGGCTCAATGTCCCATTTCTTTTGTATATAAACCTTTTCCTTATATCTATATGCATGTCTATGAAATTTGTTGCTCTAGTCTATCCGGAATAACACACATACCACTTCAAAAGTAGTTATTTGAACCAACTACTTACTATTCATTCAATGAAATAATACAAAAATACAACATTACAATACAAAAATCAAACATTAGCAAAATTGAAAGGAGAGACAGACAATTCCACAATTATAGCAAGAGACTTTAAAACACCATTTAAAATGAAGGATAGAACAACCTGAAGATAAACTATAGATTAAAACTACAGAATCAAAAAACTTGACCTCATCGCCTTATATAGAATGCTCCATACAACAAAAGCATGATAGATATTCTTTCCTAGTACAGGTGGATCATGATCCAAAATAGATAGTGTATTTTAGGTTACAGAGCAAATACCAATGAAAACTTTGTGGAAAAAAACTCTATGATTTTTAATTTTTACAATTTCATGAACTTTTTGAAGACATCCCATGCAAACCCTCTTCTTGGATCACAATAGTATAAAAGTAGAATGCAATAACAAAAAGAACAAAGGGAAAACAAAATACCTGGAAACAGTACTGCACAAAATTTGGAAAATAACATTAATAAACATAAAATGAAACTCCTCCTTGAATCAGATGAGTATAGAATTACAGTTACTAAAAATATTTGGGACACAACAAAAGCAGAACCCAGGGGTCAATTACAGCACTAAATGGACATATTAAACTTGAAAAACCACAATCCACATCTTAAAAAAAATACCCAATAGTTAGCAAAAAAGTCAGAAAAATAGCATTTAATCACTAGAAAAAAAGGAGTAAAGAAAGAATTGAGTAGAAATAAAGGAAATAACAAAACAGAAAGACAATAGACACAATGACTAGAAG
Source organism: Nesogale talazaci (assembly GCA_004026705.1). Lineage (NCBI taxonomy): Eukaryota > Metazoa > Chordata > Mammalia > Afrosoricida > Tenrecidae > Nesogale > Nesogale talazaci. The sequence continues at coordinate 312,813 of PVJH01000417.1, read as the reverse complement.
TTCTATTTTTGAAAGCATCAATAAAATCAACAAGCCATTGGTAAAGTTAAAAAAGGGGAGAAAGAAATAAACAACATAAAAAAATAAATGGACATCATCACAACAGAACCAGTTGAAATACAAAGGTTGTAACAAAATAAAATTAAAAACTGTGCTTCAATAAATTTGAAAGCCCAGATGAAATTGGCAAAAATTTAGAAACATACTGTCTACCTAAACAAACATACATGAATAGAATGCCCCCAAACTAACATAGATGAATGGTGCTACCTAAACTAATATACATGAATGGACCATTAAAAAATAGAAAACCTAGAAAAACGGAGAAATATCTAGAAATGCACTACATAACAAAACTAACACTAATGAGTAGTTCTCCCTAAAATTTGATAGATGACTAGAAAAAAATTGAATAGACTTACCACACAGAAAAAATTGAACACATCATATTTGGGGCATCACTGCCCTCTGGTGGGACTGGGAGACCCAGCCTTGCTCCTGGAGAGCTGTTACTGGATTTGAACCACCAACCCAGTGGACCGCAGTCCCGCACACAACCACTACGTCACTGGGCTTCAGAAACACATCATGAAAAAACAAAGATAAAACCAAACACTTCCAGCCCAAAATGTCCTAGTCTAGATACTCAATACTCAAAGAAGAAAAGAAAAGTCAAACTAAACTCACCACCACTGAGTTGGGTCTGATGCATAATGACCCTAAAAGACAGAATAGAACCATCCCATTGACTTTCGGAGAGTTTAAAACTTTATGGGAAGAGACAGCCTCATCTTTCTCTTTTAGAGCAACTAGAGGTTTGAACAATTGACTTTGTAGTTAGCAGCTTAACACTTTACCCACTGCCACAATAGGGTTCCTAATTGAGAAGAGAATAAGGAACAAATCCTACTGAAACCATTTTAGTGTATAGAAAATGATAGAATATCCACAAATATATTCATGGAGCCAGCAGAACAAATGCAGAAAAAGACACATTATATATATATATATATATATATATATATATACACACACACACACATATAATCTCTTATGTACATAGAAGTAAAACTCTAATACAAAATCCTAGCCAGTAGAATCCAACATCATTTTGAAAAAATATGAAGTAGGGTTCATACAAGATATGTAAGTATAATTTTAATTAGAAAATCAATGCAGAAAGACATTCGACAAAATCCATCAAACATTCCTGATTAAAATGCTCAACAAAAGCCTGAGAATATTGCACCTCAGAACAGCCAATGCACAGAGAAGGAGATATGGCCAGTCCCACTATGAGACACCATGTGCCTTTCTGACCCAGGGCCCTACTTGTGAAAACACTGGAGACACAAGGTCGGGATTGCACCTAATCTGACTTCACCTCACCTTGGTGGCAAAACACTAAGGGTGTGCAGCAGAGCAGCAGGAGGAGCAGAGCATGAAGTTTCCAAGGGAGTACCAAGGATATACTTTGAGGCCAGGGCATGGAACCCAATCAGACTCAATGGAGGACACTCCTGGAGGTCAACAAACAGACCTTGAACTATTTATAGGTTGTTCTTTTTTATTGTTATTTACCTTATTTTTATTCTTTTAATTATTTATATATTTTTTCTGAACATTGTTTTTTGTTGTTGCTAACATCATTTGGTTTTCTTTTGTCACTTCCTCTTGCTATGACTTTTTTGTGCATATTATTATCTCTGCAGGTCTATCTAGATAAGATAAACAGGATGAACAGTCTGGAAGAGAAAACAATGGGACTGATGGTTCTTGGGGGGACATGGGAGAGGGGGACATCGGGGAAAGGAGGTGTTGTTTACCAACCCGGGGACAAGGGAGCAAGTGATCCAAAATCAATGGCAAGATGGGTATGAGAATCCTGGTAGGGACTGATCAAGGGTAATGTGACAGAGAGAAATTACTGAAACCCAAGTAAAGGCTGGGCATGATAGTGGGACAAGAGGAAAGTACAAGGAAATAGAGGAATGAAATAGGATGTAAAGGGCATTTATAAGGTGTATATATACAGGCATGTACATAGGTAAATATTTTTATAGATGATGAGGAAATATATATATATATATATATAGATATAGATATATATTCATAGGGTTAGTATTACGGCAGCAGATGGACATTGGGCCTCCACTTAAGTACTTTCTCAATGCAAGAACACCTTGTTCTATTAAATTGTCATTCCATGATATTCACCTTCCCAATACAATTGCGGAAGACAAATGAGTGTACAACCAAATTGGTGAAGAATGCTGATGGTGCCCAGCTATTAAAAGATATAGCATCTGAGGTCCTAAAGGCTTGAAAGTAAATAAGTGACCATCTAGCTCAGAAGCAACAAAACCCACATGGAAGAAGCACATCAGCCTGTGTGACCACGAAGTGTTCAGGGGATTGTGAATCAGGTATCAAAGAACTAAAAATTATATCATTATAAATGAAGGGGGCTGAGCCCCAGCGGCATTGTGGTTGTGCATGGGACTGTGGCCCATTGGGATGGAGGTTCAATTCTAGCTCCCAGGAGCAAAGGCTGGGCCTCCTACTCCCACCACCAGGGCAGTGATGCCTAAAATAAATAAATAAATAAATAAATAAATAAATAAATAAATAATAAAAAATAAATAAATAAAATTAGAGATTGGAGACCCAAAGCCCATCTGTAGGTAGCAGTGCAGAAGAGATGAGTAGTCATGCTACAGTAGAGCAATGATGAGTCATGCAACTTTACTCTAGTTCTTAAATGCCTCCCCCCCCCCCACTATCATGATATCAATTCTGCCTTACACAAAAGGTAGACCAGAGTATGTGCACTGGTACAAATAGGAACTAGAAATATGGGGAATCCAGCACAGAGGTTCCTTCAAGGACCAGTGGTAGGAGTGGCGATAATGGGAGGGTGGAGGGAAGGTGGAGTAGAAAGGATAAACTGATTATAAGGACCTACCTAATACCTCCTCCTTTGGGTCCAGACAACAGGGAAGTGGGTGAAGGAGACACTGGGCAGTGTAAGATAGGACAAAATAATAATTTATAAATTATCAAGTGTTCATGAGGGAGTGGGGAGCAAGGGGGAAAATTAGGAGCTAATGGCAAGGATTTAAGAAGAAAACAAATGTTTTGAAAATTTTGATGACAACGAATGTACATATGTGCTTTGCATACAATGTATGTATGTATGTATGTATTGTGATAAGAGTTGTATGAGGCCCCAATAGAATTTGTTATAAATGTTAAAAAAATAGGAGTGGGCTGAGCCCTGGTGGCCTAGTGGTTGTGTGCAGGACTGCGGTCCACAGGGTTGACAGTTCAAATACAGCAGCAGCCCTCCAGGAGCAAGGGTGGGTTTCCTACTCCCACCAGGGCAGTGATGCCACACACAAGAAAAATAGGAATGGAAGATAAATCCCTCAGTGTACTTACACATACATATGAAACCAGTGACTAACGTTTTCTCAATAGAGACTCAGTGGAGATATCCATAGGCATGGGAATCAGATAAAAATATCCTTTATCACCACTTCTATTTAATAATGGATTAGAAGTCCTGGACAAAACAATAAGCTGGCTCCCCCAATGAAATTATTTTTAAAAAACACACAAAAAAGATTAAGCTGAAAAAGAAAAAGAAAAGACCTTGAAATTGTAAATAAGAAGTAAAAATATTTTTGCATCCAGATAGTGTGATCCCCATACATGTGGAAAAACCCAGGCACTTAACATGAAAACAAATGGAACTAATAGAGTGATTCAATAAAATTGCAGGATATAATACCAACATATAAAAATCTGTCGAATTCCTCTACAGTAACAAATAGAACTCTGAAATGAAAATCAGGAAAACAATAATATTTATCAAAAAGATTAAATAGTTTGGTATAAACCTAACCAAATATGCAAAAGACTCACACAAAGGAGAGTACAAAACACTGCTGCAAGAAACCAGAGATTCTCAAAAATGAGGAACATGCTACACTTATGGATAAGATGAATGAACTTTGTGAAAATTTCAGTCCTTCCCAAAGCAGTGTATATTTATGATGCATTCACAGCACATATTTCATTAATATTCTTTAAATATATTGAAAGACTACACTCCAACTTTATGTGGAAATGAAAAACACCTGGATAAACAAACCATTACAAATAAGAACAAAGTAAGAAGTTCCACACTTCTTGATCATAAAGCCACTGTAGTCGGAACAACCTGTTCCTGTTGCAACAATACACTCTAATAGAATTGAGAATTTGGTTGTAAGTATACTCACCTGATGGAAAGATGATCTCTTTCAAAGGATTAAATCCATAAAATGAGAAAGAGATAGTTTCTTTAACACATGGTGTTAGAAAAATTGAATGTTGATCGGCAGAAAAATGAAATGAAATCTGTAAATCATAACATATAAAAAAGCATCTCAAGATAGTTTTAAGATCCAAATCTTAAACCTGAAACTATAAAGATTATTAAAAAATAACATAACACACTTTTGTTGATTTTATAGTTGTTAGGTGCCTTCAATTCCAACTTATACAACAGAATGACACTGTCTGGCCAATCACACAAATGTAATGTTTCAGTCCATTGCACACTAAATGGCTGTAACTTAAGGCATAAATTGTCTTATCGACCATAACTAAAATTGTATAAGCTATAGAAGATAATCTAGACAACTACATCCAGTGTAACCACAATGTGTTGCTGTGTACACATCTCTCCAAGGCACCCACTGAGGACATGTGGGAGCATAAGCAAGAGTGGTGAAGAAAGCTGATGGTGCCCAGCTGTATCAAAAGATACAGTGTCTGTGGTCTTAAAAGCTTAATCATAAACAAGCAGCCATCTAGCTCAGGAGCAACAAATCCCACCATAACAGAAGCTCACTTGCCTGTGCGATCAAGAGGTGCTGAAACAAACATGTATTAGACATTAAAGACCAAAAGTCAAAATCAATGGATCAATTGACTCCCAATACAGTCGCTGAAGACAAATGGATACAGAGGGAAGCAGAGTGGAAGAAATGGATGGTGCCCAGATACCAAATGATTAAGTGTCTGGAGTCTCAAAGACTTGAAGATAAATGAGTCGCCTGTTCAGCCCAGAAGCAGCAAAGTCCACATGGAAGAATCACACCAGCCTGTGTGATCAAGAAGGGCCGAAGGGAGCAGTATAGAGCATCAAAGAACAAGAATCACATTATTAAGAATGAGGAGGAGAGCAGGGTGGGGACCTAAGGCCCACTGGTGGGTAATTGATCAACCCCTTAGAGGGGAATCATGGGAAGGAGACAGACCAGTCAAGGTTCAGCGAGGCAGTGATGATGCATGCAACTTTCCTCTAGTTCCTGAAGGCTTCCTCCCCCCAACTATCATGGTCCCAACTCTACCTTACAAATCCAGCTGGACTAGAGAAGGTACACTAGTAGAGAGAGAAGGGAGCTGGAGATATGGGGAACCAAGGACAGATGAGCCCCTTGGGGCCAGTGGTGAGATCAGAGTCACTGGATGGGTGGAGAGAAGGTGGGGTAGAGAGATGGAACCAACTGCAAGGCTATACACATATGCTTCTATCTGGAGGACAGTTATCAAAGGAATGGTCTGGGGGAGAAGTCAGGCAGTGTACAATATGACAGAACAATAATAATTTGTAAAGTATCAAGGGTTGGTGGGGAAGGGAGAGCAGGAGAAGATGGGAAAGGATGGGAAGCTGATATCAGGGACTCAAGTGCAAAAGTGGGTATCTGGAAAAGGATAACAGCAGCAGACATGCGAAGATGCTTGGCACAGTATATGTATTTATGTATTGTGAAAAGCGATGAATGAGCCCCCAATAAAATGATTTTTAATTAATAATAAAATAAAGAAAGTGGCTGAGCCCCGGTGGCATATTGGTAGTTTGTGGGACTGCAGCTCACAGGGTTGACAGTTCAAATCCAGCAGCAGCTCTCCAGGAGCAAGGCTGGGCTTGCTACTCCCACCAGGGCAGTGATGCCCAAAAAAAATAAAATAAAGAAAATGAAATGAAAATCGAACACTTATATTCATTAACAGATTTATCCAGAAGAGTAAAAAGTAATGCACAGACTGGGAAACATTTATTTGCAATGAAGTATTAGACAAGGGACTGATCTCTATAATTTATATAAAAGACTTTCATACTTCAACAAAAAGGTACAAAAATTATTTTAAAATGGACAAGAAATATGAAAAGGCATTTGAGTAGTGTTTATGCAGACAACGAATAAGTGAAGAAGTGTTCTGCATGGTTAGTCACTCATATTCCATCCAACTGCCATGAAGCCAATTCTGACTCATAGCAACCTAACAAGACAGAGAAGAACTGCCCCTTTGGGTTTCTGAGGTTGAAAATCTTTATAGGAGGAGAAAGCCTGGTGTGCTGGAACTTCTGATCTTGTGGTTAGCAGCTTAACATGTAACCTATTCTAGGGATCCTTTGTTAGCTGCTAGAGATAAACAAATCTAGACAATGAGATATTATCTCACCTTGACAGCATCAGCAGAGTTCAAAATTACAGAAACCATCAAATGCTGATGAGGGTGTCAAAAAATGGGAACTCTCATCCAGTGCTGGCAAGATTGTAAACTGGAGAAAGCACTGTGGGAACCTGTATGTCATATCCTTAAAAAATTTGAAATGGGGCCTGAGCCCCAGTGGCGTAGTGCTTGAGTGTGGAACTGCAGCTCACAGGCTTGGAGATTCAAATCTAGCAGTGGCTCTCCAGGAGCAAGACTGGGTAGCTCCTACTCCCACCAGAGGGCAGTGATGCCCCCCTAAAAAATAAAAAAAAATTGAAATGTAAATACCATGTACTACTACTCAGCATGTATCCCACAGAAATAAGAACAATAACAGATATATTCAAACCCATATTTATACAGCATTATTCACAAAAAGAAAAAGATGGAAACAATCTATATGCCCAGCAACAGATGAATGGATAAGAAAACATATACACACAGAAATACATACAACAATGTAATGTTACATATTGCTAAAGATTAATAAGAAATAACTAAAACACTTTGTAACATGTATGGATAATGAATACTTTATGCTGAATGAAAGAAGTCAATAGTGAAGAGGATAATATTGAATGAGACCATGTGTTAGTCCAGGTAGACTAGAGAAACAAATTCATAACTGTGCATATGGATATAAGGGAAAGGTTGATATTCAAGAGGAATGGAACATAGAGAAAGACTTCCAACCCAGTCCAGTCCAAGGTCATAAGTCCGATATTAGCCCATATGTCCAATACCAGTCTATAAAGTCTCCTTCTGACTCATGAAGCACGCATAATGACACCAGGACAATTACAGGGCAGTAGGTGCAGAATCTTGTGTTTGCAGCGGCAGCAGAAGCATCCCGGTACTGGCAGCGGTCGCCACATGGCTCCTTGTTTCCAGGGCTCCGGGTCCATCAGCAGTATCTATTGGTAGTAGAAGCATCTCAGTGCTGGCAGCGGTCTCTATGTGTTTTTTTTTTAGCTTCAGAGGTCTGGTTCCATCCCATGTGGCTTCTCCTCTGGCTCCTCCAGTTTCTAGGACTCAGGGTCTATGCTGCCATCTTGTTTTGTCAGTAGAGTATCTTTAAGGAACTGAGTCTATAGTCTCTCATTTCCAATCAGAAATACTGAGAGATTTCCCAGGATTCTCAGAGATAGCCATGCCCTCACAGAAGTCTCATTAGCTATCTCCAGATTGATAGGCTAGACTCCTCCCCTACACACCCAATCATGAAATTTACACATGGGTACATGACTGCCACAGACCACTATGAGATAACAGCAGTGAACATGTGAAGGTGCTTGGCATAGAATGTTTATTTATGTATTTTGAAAAATGATGTATGATGCCCCCCCAATAAAATGATTTTTAATAAAAAAGTCAAACATAGGTTACACATTGAAAGAGCCTTTTTTTCATATTGAGGTTTATCTCTTTTGTATTTTGTCATTGTTCAGAGCCTTCTTGAATCTTTGTTATGTGCTGTTCTGTTTTTTTGGTATATGAAAATAGGAATAGTGCAGTGAAAATAGAGACAGCAGTGAAAATAAGCGTTCCTGAAAGGTACTGTGGGGGAGAATAGGGTATAAAGAGGAGCTTATATCAAGTAGTTCAAATGGGAAGAAAATGTTTTGAAACTGATTTTGGTCGCCATTATACAATGCTGCTTGATATGATTGAACTATGGAGTGGTATGATGCCTGGATTAGTTCTTAATAAAAGGTTTTTGGGGGGGCAGGGGAGAAACATTTTTTACAGTTAACAGGGAGGAGAGGGAATGGAAGGGAAAATCATTAACTAGAGAATTGACATTTATGAGTATTAATTTGGGTACTTGATGTGATTGAACTATTGACTGGCATGAGTTCTGAATTAATTTCTAAAACAATGATTTGGGGTGGAGTAGGGAGAAGCAAAGCATGCACAGTCACTGTGCCAAGAAGAACTAGTTGATGTTCCACCATTTATGGAGATAGAATATGAACAAAGACAGATGTTGCTGAAAGAAGAAACTCAAGCTGCACTGAATACATGAGCCAAAAACAAGGCTCCAGAAATTGATGGAATACAAATTGAAATGTTTCGAGATAATGAAATACTGGAGATATCCAGTTATCTATGCCAGGAAATTTGGAAGAGATCTACTCGGCCAAATTATTGGAAGAGATTCATATTTATACCCATTTTAAAGAAAGATGACCCCACAGAATGCTCAAACTTTAGAATAATTTCATTGATATTGCATGCAATTAAAACTTTACTGAAGATTATCTAACAAGGGTTGCAGCAGAGAACTGCCAGAGGAACAGGCTGGATTCATAATGAGATGTGGAACAAGAGCCATCACTCTGGATGATAGATGCATCTTGACTGAAAGCAGAGAATATCAGAAAGATGTTTACTTGTGTTTTATTAGCTATGCTACAGTATTCAACTGTGTGGACCATAATAAACTACGGATAACCTTATGAATAATGAGAATTCCAGAACACTTTCTTATGCTTCTGTGGAACTTGTACATGAATAAAGAGTGTGGTGTTCCAACAGAGCAAAGAAATACTGCACCATTGAAAATCAAGAAAGATGAGTGTCAAGGTTGTATCCTCTCATCATATTATTTAATCTGTATGTATTGGAGAAGCTGACTTATATGAAGAATAATATGGCACCAGGATTGGTGGAAGACTTATTAACAATCTGTGATATGCAGATGATACAACCTTGTTTACTGAAAATGAACTTTTAACATTTGCTGATAAATTCTGATGACTGCAGCATTCAGTGTGCATTGCAACTCTATGTGAAGAAGACCAAAATCCTCACAGGTGGACAGATTGTTAAAACCACAATAAATATATAAAAGGTGGCAGTTGTCAAGGATTTTGTCTTGCTTGAGTCCACAATCAATGCTCATAGAAGCAGCAATCATGAGATCAAAAAATGAGCCACATTGGGTAAATCTGCTGCAGAAGAACTCTTTAGAGAATTGAAAGTAAGGTTATTTAAGGACTAACATATATCTGGCTCCAGCTATACTATTTTAATCAACTCACAGGTATAAGAAAATTGGATGTTGAATAAAGAAGACAGAAGAAGAATCAATGCATTTGAATTATGTTGGTAGAAAATAATATCAAAAGTTTCATGAACTGCTAAAAGGACAAGTGGATTTGTCTTGGAAAAAGTACCGCCAAAGTACTCCTAGAATCAAGGATGACAAACCTTAATTGTACATATATACTTTGGACATTTTTTCAAGAGAGACCAGTCCCTGGAAAAGGACATCATGTCTGGTAAAGTGGAGGGCAGCCATCAAAAGGAAGAGGCTCAACAAGATAAATTGATCCAGTAACTACAAAATAGGCCCAGGAATGTGACCAATTGTGAGAATGGCACAGGGCTGTGCAGTGTTTTGTTCTGTTGTGCATAGGGTCTTTATGGGTCAGAATTGACTTTATGGTTATTAACAACAACATGCATGTGTCAGTCCGGGTAGAGTAGGGGAACAAATTTCATAGACATGCATATAGGTATAAGGAAAAGGTTTATCTACAAGAGGAACAAGACATTGAGCCCAGTCCAGTTCAAAGTCATAAGTCTGATATTAACCCACATGTCTGAAATCAGTCTATATAGTCTCCTTCTGACTCACGAAGTCACAAGTCAGTGGGTGCAGAATCCCGGCGCTGGCATAGGGTCTCCACATGGCTCCTCGCTTCCAGGGCTTCCATCAACAGCAAAAGGAACTCATTGCTGGCAGAGGTCTCCATGTGGCTGTCCCAGCTTCAGAGATCTGGCTCCATCAGGGCAAAGCTATGTGCTCTCTCCGCCAGCTCCTCCAGCTCCTCAGATGATGTCATCTTGTCCATGATTAATCGTCTCACAGAACTAACTCCCAACAACTGGGGAGAAAGCTTCTCATTTTCACAAGGGAAATATCGTGAGATTTCCCAGAAGTCTCAGGAGAAAGCCATGCCCACATAGAGGCCTTATTGGCTACTCAATGTCTATCTCCAGAATAACAGGCTAGACTCCACCTCTACATTTCAATCATAAAATTAACATAAGCACATGACTGCACAATGCATATATATATAAATAAAATCACACATATATACTAATTCACACATACACATAAAATATACATTCATAAAATGTACTTATACACATATCAAATTTTACATGTACATATCCCAAAATAACATATGTATGTATATGTACATACACATATCTATGTATCTATCGACCTATGTATCTATCTAAATATCATGAACTCCCTGGTGGTGGTGGTGCATAAGCATTGGACTCCTGATCACTCATTTGATGGTTCAAGCTCGCCAGCCTGAGAAAGATGAAATTACACTTCTTCTGTTGAGATGTATAGACTCAGAAATACTTTATACATTCACTTTGTTTCAGAATTGAATCAATGGTAGGGCACAAGTTGCATGTGTGTGTATTACTATTTATTTCCTCATGATTCTATTGAATGGTAGTTTAGGCTGGCTGCAGTTGGGACTGTTCTTACTTCCTGTTTGTCAGCTGGGTTCAATCACTTATCTATGCCACTTAGTGGTCTATGGCTTTACTCGTATGTCTGGAGGTTTGACGGTACCCAGAAGGGTGATAGTCATAACTGGGCCATATGCCAATCATCATCCACTGGGCTTATCTGGGCTTATTCACCTAGTAGTTGTAGAGCAGGCCTAAGTGCACAAACAATTTTCAACTTTTCAATTTTCAAACAATTTTCTTGCTGAAGTTTTCTATTGTCTCATTGGATAAAACAAGTCATATGGCCAATTCTAGAGTTGTTAATGATGAAGGGAATATCTAAAGGCACTGACATAGGGAAAATAATTATTGCATATTTATTCAGATATTTTATTACAGCTTGATAGTACATATTTCCTAAGACTGTTCATATCAAGCACAGAATGAAGTGTCTGGTATAGCATGTGTTCAATATATGACAGTTAAGGCATATTATATTGTGCCTAACATCCAACAGGTGCTAAATAAAGGAAAGTACTTCTCTCTAATAACCATTATTTTCTTTCTACATTCTTTCCCTTATTACTTGGTTATTAGAAAAAAAACTGTAACTCAATAAAAAACAAGCAAATTAACCCATATAAGCAATGTTCATACTTACGTTTTACAGGGCACAAACAAATAAAAGAGTCTCTAAACCAGAAATGTATGTAGATGTCTACCTAGAACACACAGTTTTTGTTTCACTGTCTTTAACCCCAGCCACAGCATCTGATTATCTTGAGGTCATGTAGGAGTTGAGCCTTCAAAGAAAATTCCCATGATCGTCACCAAGGCAAGGAGAAGACATATGCATCTTTAAACACAATTACATTCCTGAAAGTTTAACCAACAAAGATTTTGAAGCTAAAGTATACTTTCCAAATTAGCTCAGTGAAATGTTTGAATTTTTCAGTGAGAAAGTACTACAGACAACTTTTAATTTTAGACTTTCAATTCCTCTCCAGCAGCAGTTGTCAATTGTTTTGGTCTCAAGACAATTTTATTTGTAAGATTAGGGATCAGTACGGCAGTGGCCTTTGGAACTGCAGAATACCAAATTATCTAGGCAGCTAATCTCGGATATGCAGGTCTCATCAGGCACTACACAAGATTTGCAAGATCAGGTAGATTCTTTAGCAGAGGTAGTATTACAAAATAGAAGAGGTTTAGATTTACTTGCTGCAGAGCAGGGAGGTATTGGTTTGGCTTTACAGGAAAGATGCTGTTTTTATGCCAACAAATCTGGAATCATAAGAGACAAAATCAAGTGGCTGCAAGAAGACTCGGAGAAGAGAAGAAAGGAGTTGACCACCAATCCACTGTGGACTGGGCTCAATGGACTTACCTCTTGCCTTACCTCTTGCCACTTTGGGGACCCCTCGTTAGTTTATTGCTTTTGCTTTCATTACGGCCAGTATTATTCAACAACCTCATGGCATTTATTAAGTAACAGATTGAGACCATTCAAGCAAGGCCCCTGCAAGTTCATTATTGTCGCTTGGAGATGAGCGATCTTGAACAGAGTGGCACACACACCTAGTATGTGATAAGACCCTCTGCCTCCGTGAGCTGAACTTGACAGCCAATGACAGGTAAGATCAGGAGCACTCTTTACCAACCTAAGACAGGCCATGGTGACATTAGAAGGCCATTGACCGATGATGGATAAGGACTGAGTGTGTGTCCTGACAACCTAAGACCCACGGAGTTCCCAGGAGGATATTACTTGAAAAAATAGAAAAGGGGGACCTGTCAGGAGCCATCCAGCTGGGACATGCTTGACCTGGCTACAGGCTGGATATGCCTGAACTCTGTTGCAGTTTGTTGCCTGGGGTTTGTAGTTTGTCGCCTTTGTAACTGTAAACAGCCCTGGCCTCTGAAGCCTGACTTGCAGCTGTGCTGCCATTCATTTGTTAATTTTGAAGATCACCATATGCTAATTGCCTAAGCTTGCTTGCCCTGTAAAACTGGTTTACTTCTCCCAAATCAAAAAAAAAGAACCCCACCCCACCCCACCCCAGAAAAGATGTAACTACTGACACAATGTATGTATGTATGTATATGTTATGATTAGAGCTTTATGAGTCCCCAATAAAGTGATTTTTAAGAAAAAAAAGACAATTTTACACTCTTAAATTATTGAAGATCTCAAAAGAATTAGTTTCTTTAATCTATATGATCAATATTATCAATATTTTCCAGAGGAGCAAACAAAACTGCATAAAATGGAAAACATCCATTTTCGGTCAAGGTGATGATTTTGTACATATCATGCAGTTTCTGGAAATCTCCAGTGTATATTCTTGAGATAACAAGAGCAATCAAAGAGGAATTGATAATAACCATTAATGTTACTATATTAATTATTTACAATGTTTATGATCATATTAATATGCTAGTAATTAGCATATAAGTAATAAATATAGTATTCATTGATATAATAAATAACCTCATATTATTATAAAAACAATGATGACTTCTCAAAACATCAGAAAAGGTGCTGAGACACTAATCCACTCTGTGCAAATCACTATTCCACACTCTCCATGTTGGAAAGGATTTGCCTTGCTATGATATTTGGAGTCACTAAGGTCCACCGGTCTATCACTTTATCATATTTTGGTAGTTTTCATGTTACTGTGTGGCTGAAAGCTATGTCACAAATATCTCAAATGATACCAGTAAGATTACTCATGGTGAACAGGTTTCCACAGAACTTTCAAACTAACAACAGACTGTGAAAAGGAACAGGTGGTCCACTTCTGAGAATTTCATCACTGAAAACCTCATGACCTGTAATAGAACATTGTCATATACAATGCTGGAAGATGAGCCCCTCAGGTTGTAAGGCACTCAATATCTGATGAAGTAAGAGTTGTCTCCTTATAGTAGCATTGACCTTGGTGTCATGAAAAGTAGAGGATTCAGCGAAAAAGAGGAAGAACCTCAGAGGTGGATTGACAAGGTGACTGCAAAAATGCACTTAAGCACATGACACAGGACCAGGGCTGTTGTACACACGATTCCTATGAGTTGGAATCAATTTTAAAATTCAACAACTGCAGCATCAGCAACAATGATGCAGAGTGATTAGGCACCATATTGGACATGTGAAATTTACTTTTCTCTTTTGTAGTGTGAGTATGGAAATAACAGAATCTACCTAGTATAACTGTGAAAATTAAACAAAAGAAGGCGATGTATCTAATCTATGTCAAGGGCCATGTGCAGATTCCCAGAAAATATAGGTCAGCCCACCCATCACTGAAATACTTAATAGCTCACAGCCTCGTGAGGCGGCTTATTCCTGCTCTGTTTTTTAGTAACATCTTCCTACTACCTCACTAATTTCTATTCCTTAACTTTAATGCTTACTCCTCTGCATAGCATAGGATAATGACATTTGAGTTTTAGATAAAAGCGGTTGTGCCAGCTTTAAGTCTTTAAAAAGTGTTTTTTTTTTAATTAAAAACAATGCTATGGTTTCCAGATTATCCTGATACTATCCAGAACATTTTTACTGAACACCTTATTACTGTGTACTTACTGTTTTAAAGTCGATTTCAACTCATGGAAACCCCATGAATTACAGAGTAGAATTGTTCCAAAGGGTTTCTAAGGCTATAAGCTTAGTGGAAGAATGCCTGGTAGCACAATAGCTAAGTACTTAATTCAAATGGAAAGTTCAGAGGTAAGAACCCAAGTGCATCTCCAAGAGAAATAGGCATAGCAATCTGATTTTGTAAATATTTACAGCCTAGGATATACAGTGGAGCAGAGTCATTGTGGCTTGAAATACATTTAACAGCATATAAAAACAGTCTTAATGGAAATAGATCTTCCACAGTACTGCTGAATGGGTTCAACCAACAAGCTTTAGGGTAGTAGTAGAGTAGAAACCATTTGTGGCAGCTAAGCTTTAAAAACTCTCACTAGAACTGCCTTTGGGGGCTTCTGACCCTTTAACTCTTTACAAGAGTTAAACAAGAGTTGAGAGCCACCTCTTTGTCTTATGGAACAACTGGTGGTTCACAACTGCTGATCTTGCAGTGGTGCATTGCTCTGTCCTATCAGGTCTCTGTAAGTCAGAATCAATTAGAGACCGTTATTTTCTTTGAAAGATTAAAAAAATAGACAAACCCTAGGTATCTCATGAAGCTTACATTCTATGTGTGAGAGACAGATAAGTCAAGCAACGGAGTAAATAGTTTCAGATGTTATAAGTCATACTTTATTGTTAAACTTTTTTATTAAACAAATCAAGGTATGGGAATAGGGAGGAATGGGCACTTGAGTATTTTAAGTGGTTGGTCAGATAAATTAAAGAAGTGACATTTTAGGGGTGATATGACTAAAGTAAGTAAGTAGACTAGACCGAGGGTAAAAATCAATGAGAAATTTGAATTTTATTTTAATTGTGATTGAAATCCATTGGAAGGTCTAGGTAGAATAATGAACTACTAGGTATTATGTTTCAAAAGAATCATTATCACTGGAGAAATACTTATTGACAACTTTCAATATGCAGGTGATTCAACCTTGCTAATTAAAAACCAAGAGGATTTGAAGCACTTATTGATGCATATGAAAAGCTGCTGCCTTTATTATGGATGACTCTTCAACATAAAACAAAAATCCAAACAACTGTACTGATAAGAAGCATTACAATTAATGGAGAAAAATGGAAGTTTTCAAGGATTTCTTATTACTTGGAGCCACAATTAAGGTCCGTGGGAGCAGTGGTTGAGAGATTAAATTACAGAGTGTGTGAATCTGTTACAAAAGACCCCTTGCAGATGATAGAAAATAAAGGCGCCACCTGATCCAAGCCATGGTGTTTTCAAATTACCCCATATGTATGCAAAATATAGCCAATGAAAGCGAGACAATGGATACACATTGATGACTTAGGATTGTTGTGTTAAAGAGTAATATCTAATCTATCAAAGACTGCCATAAGAACAAGCCAGCCTGTTTGAAAGAAGTTCAGCTAGAGATGCCATTTCATGTACTATACATTTGCTCTTAGCTAAAAGACTGGGAAGCAATTCAGCATACATACATTAGATGTGGTATCAGGAGGTAACAGTTTGTGAAAAGGAAAATCATGTTTGGTTAAGTTGAGGCTCATTGAAAAAAAGGAAGACTTTCAATGAGATGCATTGACACATGGCTGTAACAATGATCTCAATGGTCTTGACGACCAGGTAGTATTTGCTTTGCTATAAATGGGGTTATGATGTGTTGGGATCTACTTGCCAAAATCAAGCAACAATAACAGCCATAGCTGTTTTGTAGAGAATAGCCAAGGGAGCACAAATAGAAGCAAAGGAAACAGCTAAACAGGCATGAAAATCCATTTAGGGGATCCTGTATCAGAAATTGTGCTAGATTGGTATGGAAGGCAAGGTGTAGAGGATTTAGTGATGGATTGCTGTGTTGTGTGAATCACAAGGAGGAATCAGGTGATAACCAGGGATTTTTAACTTAACAAATGATTGGGAGCTAGTGCCATTTACTAAAATGGGGAAATCTAGATATGGAACAGGATGGAGGGACAATATAGAGTTAAGGTAGAGATATATATTATATTTAGTCCCTTATTAGACACTCAGATAGAGATATTAAGTGAATAATCTGGAATCTAAAGGGAGAGTCAGAGCTGGAAATTTGGGAGTCCTCTGTGTATATTGATAGAGAAGAAATAGCATCATTAAGTGTGTCCTGGAACATCCCAATATGTAGAGGTTGACAAGAAGAGGAAGAAATAGCATGAAAAAGTGAGGAGTAGTGATGGAGAGGTAGAAGAGGGAATAGAATAGTATGTGGCCACAGAAGCCAAGAGAGGATGTTTCAAAAGTGATGGAGTAATAAATCCAACTAAATGCTACTGAGAAATTTAGTAAGATGACGAATGGATGTTAGTCTTTAGACTTCAGAATACGAAGTTATAGGAAACCTTGATAAGACTGCTGTCAAAAAGCATGGAGATGAAAGTCAGTTTTGAGTGGGTTGAGGTGAGAATGAGAGGTGAGGAAATGAAGAGCATTATTGACACCTATTTTGAAAAACATTTGCTATAAAGAAGAGAAAATGTGAGGTAACTGGAGGTGGATACTTGGTCAAAGGAAGTTTTTTTATTATTTAATGAGAGAGATTTTATATCATAGCTTCAAATAAGTTCATTCAAATTCAACCCCTGATCGCAACCTGGGTATATTGAATAATAATCTACATTGAAAAAAATACACTACATTTTTATTGTCGTTTAGGTGAAAGTTTACTAAACTGATTAGTTTTCCATTCAGCAATTTATATACAATTTGTACAGACATTGATTGCAATATACTCAAGATAACAGCACTTTTACCTCTTGGTCCCTATGGCCACTTGCTTTAGTTCTTCCTCTTTCCCCATCCCTTTTTGTCTTCAGAGCTTTGTCCTTTGGGAAATGCTACTTTTGGGGGGTCTTTTATGGCATATTGTTCTGAGGATACTCTCCTCCTGGATGTTGCTTATTTAATAGGTTTCTCTGTTCGGTCAAAAGATGATTTGGGGCATGGGTTTAGTTCCAGGGTTGAAAGGACACAATCTTGGGAATTGCACCATTCTCTATCAGGCAACCAAGTCTGGTCTTTTTTGATAAATTTGAGTTTTGCACTACATTGTAACAAGATCCCCAGGTATATATATATATGCATAAGAATCATTTGATGATTGAGAAGGATCCCCATTTTCAAAAATACAAATTCTGATTCAGAACATCAGGGTAGAAATGGAAATTCTCAGCAGGGGGCCTAACCAGTGTAAATTGGTTTGATGTCCTAGTTTATAAAATGATGGCAACGATTCATCTGTGAATGGGATGAAAAATAGGTGAGAAGAAGGTACACACCAGAGTAAAATGCTTGAATATTTGAAAGTGGCAGGTCTTCTATATACAAGTGGAAAGACTAGTTTTATGTAGGAACATAGAAAGTTCCTTCTTAGAGTATACATGTCATGTTGATAGACAAACCATATAAAGGGGATGTACAATTAAGGTCATAGTCTTGTTGGCTTGAAAATTGGGTTGTTCTCTTCTGATTGTTTATTTTCTGTGCTGTTAAAAGTGAATCTGTTGTGCTCGCTTCAGCAGCACATATACTAAAAAGTGAATCTGTCAGCTGAGGATTATGTGCAGGTTTTTTGAGATTTCATAAGGGAAGAAAAGATTGAAATAGGTATCTTAGACAGAGTATTGACAAGAACAATTTAGTATTGTCAGAAATATCTAGTTAGCTATTAAAATAAGATTATTCTGTTGTATAGGTTAAACATAATGGAGGAGGCAGGTATAAGGATATATCCTTCATTTGAAGATATTTACTTTAGTTAATTTAATGATGGATCTAGATACGAGGAAAGTGCATAGGCTTAAGTTAGGTGTGAGAGAAATGAGAATTTACAGGGGAAAATATGGAGTTGGCATTCATTGATAATGGCAACCATGGGCATTGGTGGATGCACTAGGTTTGTGGGAAGAAAAAGATTGTTGGAAGTAATGTCAAGGGAGTGGTGATAGGCTAAGGGATTAGCTGTATCCTCAGGATGATATTGACAACACAAAAGTAGTGGAAGAAGGTGGCTGTGGGCAAAGTCTTTCAAAAAATGAAAAGTGACTGGGAGATAGTGGAGGATCACTATAAATAAGTACAACAATCAACATAGTTTGATGGTATGCATTTTTTACATGAGTTAAAATTTTGGAGTTAAGAGAGAGGAGAAGTGGTAAAGAGAAGGATGGAAGACACTTCTCCATTTCCAAGTCATTAAGTGATACAAAGTGTGTGGGAAAAAATATTGATGGGAAGGTTCCACATAAACAGGAATCTCGGGGGAAAGCCAACCTTCCTTTAGAGCAGTGGTTCTCAGCCTTCCTAATGCTGTGACCCTTTAATACAGTTCCTCATATTGTGGTGACCCCCATCCATAAAATTATTATTTTTTTTGTTTGTTTTTTTTGTGGGCATCACTGCCTCTGGTGGTCATGGGCACTACCCAGCCGCCGCTGGATTTGAACCGCCAAGCCTGCGGGCTGCAGTTCCGCACTCAACCACTTACGCCACCGGGGCTCAGCCCCATAAAATTATTTTTGTTGCTATTTCATAACTATAATTTTGCTACTGTTATGAATCATAATGCAAATATCTAATACACAGGATGTATTTTCATTGGTAGAAATTAAACATAATTAAAGCATAGTGATTAATCGCAAACAATATATAATTATATATTGTGAAATATTTATGTGCCTTCTGATGGTCTTAGGCTACCTCTGTGAAAGGGTCATTTGACCCCCCAAAGGGGTCACATCTCACAGGTTGGGAACCGCTGCTTTAGAACAAGAAGTGAAAAAATTGTTAAGGACATCGAGACATTTGCTGATAAAAGGCATCGAGTTTCAGAAGGCATGGTGCATGAGCTTGGAGGTTCACTGACAACAGAATTTTTGCATCATATTAGGAAATTTATGATACATTTAGTAGTCTAGAATGCAAATAATGATGCAGGCTGGAAATCCAGAACTTGTGATGTTGACAGGGATAAACCATAATATGAGCAATTTTTGGTTGAGTTCTGCTGGAATCTTATGAGAAGGTGGATGATCGGGGCTATGTAGAAATTCTTTCTGGGGTTGAGCTATCTTCTTGGGCACTTGCATCGTTGAAGCCCAGCAATGGGGATACTCATTTACATTATTAGCACTTAAAAATAGCCTCTCTTACATTTTTATGTTTGGCATTTTAAGTATAAGGGATTTAATAGGATTTTTAAACAGCAACAGTGCCTCAAATGACTTTAACTTTTGCCATCTAAATCTCCATTAGTCCTTTCAAATAAAAACATGTTCTTAGTAAAAACATGCGCTTTCTATTTAAATGGAGTTTCAAGACAATTCTAATCATCCTGTCTAACTTCCGACCAGATTGCTGCACTGAGGCTGTCCTCCTTTGCCATTTATCATAAAGAAATTCCAAATATATAGAAAAATTGATTTGCATAATGAGCTCCCAGATCTCAATCACCTAGATTTAACAGTTGTTAACATTTTACCATCCTTGCTTCATCTATTTTTTTCTTTTACTGAAATATCTTTAAGTTACAGACATTATGGCATCTCATCCCTAAGTACTTCTGTACTTTGGCTTTCAGTATAGAAATTCTGACGCTGCCACTGTCTTTCAAAGGTGCTGATAAGACAATAGTGCTTCAGAAGTGGACAGGTAAGCTGCTGTTCAGAAAGAATGACAATACCTTCAGTTGGTCCACGCAGATTAAAATCTCAGGAATGAGTTATTTTTGAGGTCACAGCACATTATTTACTCATGTGCATTGGTGGCTAGCCAAAGACCTCAAGTCTCTTGCACATGAACTGCTGCTATTAAATCAGGCTTTCCCTCTTCTTGTATTTATGCAATTGAATTTGTGTTGCTGTTAGTCTATTGAAAATATTTTGAATTGGAATTCTGCCCTCCAGTGAATTAGATAATCTTTGCCCACATTGTTTCATCAGCAGAGTTGATAAATAATCCTCTCATATATTCTTGCAAATATATAGCAGCTACTTTAGAAAACTGAAGGTTTAAAACTGTGGAACCTGCAATAAGTCTATCTCAATCATTAACCATAGATTTTAAATGATTTAAGATGAGTCTATTTGATTAATAATGGGTTGAGTTCAAAACCCAGCAGCCTGAAATACATTTTAATATATCTTTTCTAATACAAGTAAGTTGCCAAATAACCTGCCTCCCAATATTATCCAAGATGACTAGAGCCAAGGTGGTAGATGGGAGTTGAGTTGATTCACTCAATGAATTTTCTTGGGTAGATAGTGTGTGTTGAATGGACCAATCCTCACAGAGGTATCTTTTCTTTTTTAACTCAAGTATGAGAGTGAGCTGAATGGACACCTCCTGAAACCGTCTCATATTTAGAAAATGGAACTCCACAGAGAGCACGTCTACTGCTAGACAAGTGTTATTTTTGTAAAATTTCAGACTGGATATATAATATGTCTAAGCAGAAGGCACAATCTTGGTAATACACAGGCTCAAAATAGCAAATCAGCATTGCAGAACTCCACATTCTTCATTATGGTTTCCAATTGTTAGGTATTTCAGAAGGGGAGCTCTGTCACTAGCCTTCATATAAGATAAGTAGCTATTGTCTTAAGACCTTAGCGAACCAGATCTAAAAGCTGACTCTACTATGATACTTGGGCTATCCATTTGACCTAGAGATTTAGATCTATTGCCACCGAGTCAATTCTGACCCACAGATTCTGTATGTAAAACTGTCCCATTTGGTTTACAAAGCAGAATGCCACCTCTTTACAGAAGACTACCGCTGCTATCTCTCATGGTGCAATTGGTGTGTTTGAATCACTGACATTCAAATCAGCAGCCAAGCACTAGCCACCATGCCACCAGAGTGCCTCTTGATTGAATCTCAGCAGGGAATAATTCTGTTATCTGATAATAGTGAGGTCACTACTAGAAACTATCTCACAAAGCTGTTGTGAGAGTTAAAATTAATTTAGGCAATGGAAGCATTTAGTAAGTGCTAGTTATTATTATTTTTTATTAGGTCGGATGAAATACATGTAACATCTCATTCCATATTTCAATCATGTCAAGTAGAATTGCACAGTTTCCAACCATTCTTTTTCTGCATGGACTTCTTGATATCTCCCTTTTACCCGACGCCAGTACCACTGTACCCTCCTCTACCCAAACCCATAATTCTACTTTCTGCCCCTCTATGTTCATCAATCTTGTGTTTCATGTACCAAAAATGGAAAAGTTTATGACACAGCTTTAAGATGTTTACCTCCATTTATATAATACCTCTGATCTCTATTATGAGAGAACAAAAGCCAAACCAAACAGCACAAACCAAAAATACAGACAATTTTGAAAACCCGATCAGGTTTAGCCTGTATCACAGGGGGAATCTACTGACAAAATTTTAACTGCTCAGGTCAGAGCTATGCCTTTGATCCTTTATGCTCCTCTCTCCAAAGCACTCTGTTTAGTGACAATTTTCCCCTCATCTCTCCATTGTAGACAGGGGGAGTCCTCCGGAGGCTTATTTCCTAGGTAGTTCCACAACTGGATCTTGGACTCCCACTGTCATCCACCACCTTCAACACTGTATTCTTACAAATTAGGCTCTGATACTGCTCCCTAAACTATTAGTTATTACTTTTAATAGCTCTGGAAGTTCTTGATGAGGTTTAAGATATTAGGTATCATATTCATGATGTTCTTCATCTAGATTTAAATACCTAGTCTGAGGATGTACTAGGATATTATATAATCGCTCATATTTACTTTATCTTCCTAATTTCCATTCTCCCAAGGCCTGCAAAGAGCCCTTTAAAGACAAAAGAAGATGACTATCAAAAATAATGATGTGTGATGTGATGGTGGCATCTGGCCACCCCCAGCTACTCAAAATGTAAGAAAAAAAAATCAAACTCCACATCAGCGTCACCCAAGGCAGATTTCTATGAGATTGAGGTCAAACAGCCTCCACCCACCATCCTTCTTTATTCTGAAACAACTGTTCCTCCCACTGCACTCTTTAATTTTCTGCAGGATTCAATAATTCATTGCAGTGGCCACACAGAATGAAATCACAGTCAATGAGTACAATTATGTAGAATATAAAGAAGTTAACAGATTACTAACGCTCAGGATACAGTCTCTCTGATCTTTAACCTCTCAGTCACATGGGCTAACAAAAGCTCTTTTAGGGCTGCCAATAAATGCCTAAACATATGTCACTGTGTCATAAGCTTCAGTCTGAAGGCACTCAACTCTAGCCCTGGGGACCACCAAATCCAACTCCCCCAATAAAGTGATTGGAGACACCCCCTCCATAAGCCCAGCTTCCTGCCTGGAACTTAGCTTTCCTTGAGCTGTGGGAAGGGACATCCACTGCTCTGTCTTATATTTGGCTCTTGGCTCTGCTTCAGCCACATCTGTGTTTCTCCTCTGATATTACAACTCTCTCCTGGAACAAGGGGGTTCAATGCACAGGGATCTTGCTCTTGGGTCTTCTCTCTTTCTGGCAATGGGATTTCTGCTTCTGAGATGACTCATTTTATATCCAGCAGGATGGCAAACACAATATAGCCTGTTAACAGACACTTCAATACCCCCCCCCACTTAACTTTTTCTACCCAGGTCCAAGTGATTAAATACTTACATTGAACCCAAGTAGTTCTGGTTTATTTATTTGGTTATGTTACGCCTCCATGTTAATTTTCAGAGGAGATGACAACCATACCAACTTTCCATGGAAAGAAATTTAGGTAAGCCCGTTTTTCTACACATGGAGCCATAGTATTTTAAATTGCCTCCTTGGCACATGGAAGCTGGACAATGAATATGGAAGACTGCAGAAGAATTAATGTATCTGAATATTGAAAGCCTGATGAACTGTCATAAGGACAAACAAATCTACCTCCAAAGAATGATAGCCAGAATGCTCTTTAGAAGTAAGGACAGTGACAGTGCATCTTACATACTTCCAATATGTTATCTGGGAAGACAAATCACTGGAAAAGGACATCATGCTCGGTGAACTAGTGGGTCTGCAAAAAAGAAGACTGTTGATGACATGGATTGACACAGTGACTTTAACCATGGGCTTAAAGTAAACAACAGTTGCAAAGACCAGACAGTGTTTCATTCAGTTGTATACAGGTTCGCTATAAGTCAGAAACATCACAAGGATGAATTTGAATATAGTTCAAATATAACTTGTGGAGATACATTTATAAAGTCTTTGATGGTGTCCAAAGAGTCACAGAATGACTTTCAGTGAAATAGGACATAAAGAACAATGGAAATGGACACGAAATTATGATTGGCAGCAGATCAATTCATCACAGCTGCAAGAAGGGCTAAAGACGTGGAAATGGGACCGGACTATGAATGGGGTAAGTGGACTATTATAAATTAGAAAAGTATGCAAGATTGGTTTTAGATCCTTTGATCAAAGTAATCAGGGTATGTTTGAAGATTATTGCATCCAAGTACCCGAATATTCAATAAATGCA
Organism: Nesogale talazaci; assembly: GCA_004026705.1. Classification (NCBI taxonomy): domain Eukaryota; kingdom Metazoa; phylum Chordata; class Mammalia; order Afrosoricida; family Tenrecidae; genus Nesogale; species Nesogale talazaci. Next base: position 288,620 of record PVJH01000417.1, on the reverse strand, counting down.
CATCTAAGCAAGTCCCAAAATGTGAGACTGCCCTTCTCTGAGTTTGCCAGGCCAGGGGAGTCACAGTAATGTACTTTTAAATATACTCTGCCTGAAAGCAAGCTTTTTCACATTGCTGGTCAGTCGTCAAAAAGAACTCAATGGAGGCTGAATCTATGTGGAGACTCAAAAATAGACTTAAGGCTCTCATTGTAAAACCACAGTTTTTTTTGCAAACTTAGTGATCAGAACTTAATCACTAATACAAAATGAACTGATCTTTATGAGGAACCCTGATGGATTAGTGGTTAGGAGGTGAACAGCTCTTATTGCAAGATCAACAGTTTGAAACCATGAGCCACTCTGTGGGAGAAATGTGTAGCTTTCTACTCCCATAAAAATTTCAGACTCCTTGGGGGTAAAGGGCGTTTATAGAGATTTAAATACAGGCATGTATATAAGTGCATGTATTTATATGTGAGGATGGGGAAATAGATCAATGAGCATATACTTATAGGCTTAGTAGTAGGAGAGCAGATGGATATTGAACATCCACTAAGTACTTCTTCAGTGCAAGAACATTTTGTTTTATTAAATTGATATTCCATGACACTCACCATCCCAACATGACAACTGAAGAAGAATTTGTACATAAGCAAAGGTGGTGAAGAAAACTGATGGTGCCCAGCTATCAAAAGATGTAGCATCTGGGGTCTTAAAGGCTTGAAAGTAAACAAGTAGCCATCTAGTTCAGAAGCAACAAAGCCCACATGAAAGAACACTAGCTTGCGGGACCACGAGATGTCAAAGGGATCAGTATCAGGCTTCAAGAACTAAAAATCACAACATTGTGAGATCACTTTCCTGATATGATCGCTGATGACAAATGTTTGTGTAAGCAAATGTGGTGAAGAAAACTGATGACACCCGGCTATCAAAAGATATAGCATCTGGGGTCTTAAAGGCTTGAGTAAACAAGCGGCCATCCATCTCAGAAACAACAAAGCTCACATGGAAAAAAAGCACACCAGCCTGTGTGACCACGAGGTGTTAAAGGGATCTGGTATCAAACATCAAAAAGTACAATTATATGATTATAAATGAGGGGGCAAGAAGATTAGGGACCCCAAACCCATTAATAGGTGAAGCAACATCCTTTAACAAAGGGGTTGCAGGGAGGAGATGAGCTAGTTAGGTTTCAGTGTGATAACGATGAAATATGCAACTTTACTTTAGTTCTCAAATGATTTCTCCAACCCACTATCATGATCCCAATTCTACCAGACAAATTCAGCTGGAGCAGGGGATGTACACTGGAATTGGATACATTGGGAATTTAGGATAGATGTTCCCTCAGGACTAGTGGTGGGAGTGGTAATACTAGGAGTGTGGAGGGGTCATGGAATAGAAAGGGGGAACTCATTTCAGGGATCTACATATAACCCCCTCCCTGGGGCATGGACAATAGGGAAGTGAGTGAAGGGACACATTTGGACAGTGTACGATATGAAAAATAATAATTTGTAAATTATTAAGGGTTCATGGAGGAGGGGGCTGAAGGAGGGAAGGGAAATATGAGAAGCTGGTCCTGGGGGCCAAAGTGGAGGGAGGATGCTTTGAGAGTGATGATGGCAGCAAGTGTGCAAATGTGGCCTGCATACAATTGATGTATATATGGATCATGATGGGAGTTGTATGAGCCCTCTATAGAATGATTTATATAAAAAGGAGGGGGAACAAGGAGCTTACACCAAGGGTTCACGTAGAAAATATTTGGAGATGAATATGGCAACATGTGTGTGGATTTGTTTAATAAAAATGATGTATTGAAAGTTGTATTGAAAGAGCTATAAGAGCCCCCGATAAAATCATTGAAAAAAAATTTCAGATTCAGAAACCATAGGGGTTGTTCTATCCTGTCCCATGTGGTTGCTGTGTGTCAGCACCAGCATTATGGCAGTGAGTTGAGTAATACCATGCAGTAACAGTGATTTCCTTTGTGTCCATTTAAATGACAAAAATCCTGCTTTTAAAGAAAAATTGGCAAAAATGGCCACAAGTTAAATTTAATAGGAATTGACCAGAGGAAGAGTTTATGCCCCCACCCCTTTAAAATATTCTCTATTCTATTGTGTGATACTTCTTTGCATTAATTGTGTAAGAGATAACTATTCTTTTAGCCATGAGAGTATGATATTTTTATACAAATTATGAGAGAGGCCTGTGTATTTTGGTAACCATACTCTCCCTCTTAGGTATTTTTGTAAGCACCCTATGCTCATTTTTTTCAGCAACATGTAAAAAAAAGAGTATAGTTTACTTATAAAAATAGCTGGGTGTGGCGTAAGGGTATGTGGTGAACCAGATTAGCAAAAAATGTAGAACACACATTATTTATGTAAAATGTCCACATACTTCTGGTACTTTTAATGACTAGACCTCCTACTTTCATTTTCCTGAAAATTTTAATTCATTTAAAAATAAATCTTGAGATAATGTTTGACTTACATAAGAGTTGCAAAAATAGCACGGAGAGTTTCCGCATATCCTTCACACCACTTCCTCTTCTGTTTACATCTTATATAACCATGGTACAATGATCAAACCTAAGAGAACAACCTTGGTATGATATAATTTCCTAAATGACAGTATTTGCTAAGATTTCACCCATTTTTCTATTAAAATTCTTCCTCTGTTGAGACTCCAAATCAGTTCACATAGATTGTCTCTCATTGTCATGTCTCCTTTGTCTCCTTCAGCATTTTTGTTGCCTTTTAGGATCTTATAGCTTTGGCCAGTGTATTGGCTAATTATTTTGTAGAATGACCCTCAATTGAGGCTCTTTCAGTGTTTACTCATACTTCAATTGAGATTCTGTGGTCTTGGGAAGGAAGTCACTGAAGTGTCCTGCAATTCACTACCCATTCTAGCAAGGGACATATGCTGTTGCTATGTATTACTGATAAGGGCACTCTTGATCATTTGCCTGTGGTGGTCCTCCAGGGTTCTCTAAAGTAACATTACTACTTTTCCCTTAGCAATTACAAAATATCTGGGGGGAGATCCTTGGAGGCTATACAGATATCCTGCTTTGTCTTAAACCCTCTCCACCAATTTTAGCATCCATTGGTTCATTTTGCTTACCCAAATTATTACTGTGAGGCACTAATGGTGATTTTTATTTTCTTTATTCCTTCTACATTTATTAACTGGGATTCTTTTATAAGGAAGAGTAGTCCCTCCCTGCCTTTCCTTTAGGTATTCACATATTTATTTATGGTAACATGGATTCATATTTGGAGTCCCTAGGTGAGGCCACAAGCATCTGCTGCAAATTGAAAGGTTGGCAATTTGGGGCCCCTGAGGGACTCCTTGGAGGAAAGTTCTCCTGACCGACTTCTGAAAATGCAGCCATCGAAATTCTATGTAGTACATTTCTCTACTGTCACGCATATGGTTTCCATGAATTGGCAACTCAATTATGAATGATTATTTTATTCTTTTGAGTTATAGTCTAATATTTCTAATTTTAGCCATTAGAATCTTTCAGATTGATTCCTGTACCTTTTTAATTTGCTCCCCTCACCCCACCTCCATCTCTTTTTTTTCCATACTTCATCACTGTAAGATACAGTAGATTATCTTGTTTTTCCTATAATCCAGACCCTTAAATATTGGCAACCAGTGATCTATTTTCTATCCATATAGATTTTTTCCCAGAATTGAATGTAAATGTACTCAATACAATATATACCATTTGGATCTGGCTTCTTTAACTTAGAACAATGCATTTGATGCATTCAAGTTGTGTGCAGAATAGTTCTTTCCTTTTTATTACTGATTAATGTTCCATGGTTTAAATGTTTAACCATTCACCCATTAAAGAATATCTGAACTGTTTGAAGTATTTGGCTATGAAGAATAAAGCTATTGTCAACATTTGCATACAGGCTTTTGTATGGACATACATTTTTATTTCTCTTGAATAGTGTCTTCAGCTGGGTTCCCTTCATTTATTGCCATTGGAGTCAACTCTATCAGTATCCCTTTATGGATTTCTGAGACCATAATTGTATACAGGATTAGAAAGCCTGGTTTTTCTCCCATATAGTTGCTGGTGGTTTTGAACTACCAACCATGAGAATCACAACCCAATGTGTAATCACTACACTACCAGGGCTCCAGAGAAGCATATGTGTGTGTGTATATATATATATGCATGTATATGTATGTACGTATGTATATACGCACAGGTTTACATCACAAAAATGTTTCACACAGTTGTAGATGCGGGTAAGTTCTTAGTCTGCAGGTCAAATATCAGACTGGAAAAGTCTCCTGACTGAAGTCATTGCAAGGACTGATGAAATCAAGATCAGCAGATCGAATGTCAGGTTTGCTGCTGCTGCAGAGGTGAATGCCTTCAGCCTCAAAAAGTAGGATGGCAGGATGTTGCTGACCCCCAGGACTGGCAGACAATTCAGCAGGCCACAGGCTCAGATCCAAAGAAATGGCATTTAGATAGTGGGCCAAATATAGGGTCCAGAACCAGAAAGAAACAAGGTAATGTTTCAATGGCATCTACTTATAGTATAAGCACACCACATCCCAGAGGAGATCTCAAAATGGAGGAATTCCAATAACAAACAAAAATCAAGCTCATTACCATGGAGTCAATTTCAATTCATAGGGACCCTACAGGACAGTGTGCCTTTACGCAAAGTTTGACAGTTTCCAAAGCTCTCAATCTTTATGGCAGGAGAAAGATTCATCTTTCTCTAACAGAGTGGTAGTTGGAATTGAACTGTTGAACTTGTGGTTAGCAGCTTAATGTTTAAACCACTACCCCACTATGACTCATAAACTGCTTCAAGTTACTGAGAACTCTGGCCAGTTAAGTTTCAACAGAAGAGTAACTATCACGGGTAGATGTATAGCTCTGTTCATAAGTAATGTGTTGCTGTTGCTTTTCTCACTGTACTGAAGCTATCCACAACAAAGAAAAAGCCAGTTCAATAATTTCTACAATCGTTCAGTGACATAGGTTATATTCTTCAAATTGTGCCCTTACCCTTGCTATCTTTTTCACAACTATTCCATTAGCATTCACAAATTCTCTAAGGAAATTCACGTATCCCCTAAGGAAAAGTTTCCCCATTTCACCTTGACTTCCACTCTTGTGATAACCACGAATGCTTTTGGGTTCCTATATGTTTGCTTCATATAAGTGAGATCTTACAACCTTAGCCCTTTTGTGACTGATTTATTTCACTCAGCGTAATGTTTCCAGTCCATTCATGTTATGATGTGCACCAGAACTTCATTCCTTTTATGTCTGAGTAATATCCCATGGTGTGTGTATACCATATTTAGTTTAGCCATTTGTTGTTGATAGGTTTTTCCGTTTTCTCCTTTTGGCTTTTGTGAGAGGTGCTGCAATGAACATTGGTGTACAAGTCAGTAATGTCCTTTTTTACATATCAAGAAAGGAAAAAAGAACACAGTATGTCCTGACTGCTACATTTTGCTAATGACTGCCAATTAGTACCATATGATTTCAGTAGTTTCTGAAGACTCCTTTCACATCTCCATTACACTTTACTGATTTTACCCAAATCTGGAACATTTGTTATAATTTGATTTCTTGTTACATGGATTAAGTCCCTTGATTCAACTTTGTAGTCAGGTTCTGGTCCTGCTCATTAGCCTCTAAGACCATTGCCTTAATTATGATCATTCTTTAAGGAGATGTTCTTTGTGTAGACAGAATGCATGATGACCTATGTGAGACTAATTATGGAGCTTCTTAAAGAACCCATGTCCTAATATATCAAACCTAGCAGCTTGCTGCAGAATCTGGAGCTGCTGTCATTGCCATCACTCTTCTGGGCCAAGGTTCAGTCATTTTTTGCAGAAGGCTTCTGTTCAAGATGCACATCTTTTATCTGCAAGGGCAACCATGTATCACATTAGCTAACTGTCACCTCAGAGTGAGTATGGCTCTGATCTCTGAATCTCTCCATATTGGCACCTTTCTGTCAGTCTGAAAACTTGCATCTCAGTTCCTTGAAATACCAAACTCTGAAAATGAAGACAGAGTTCATTTTTGTATCTCTAGTGCCTAGCACATAGTAGGCCGCTCATACATTTACACTTCCAAATGGAAATATAGAGCATGATAGGCATATTTCACTTAAGGCTAGAAGGTGGGGGTTTGTAAGGCAGACCTCATTATATGTGGTATAGATGGGAAAGGACAAGCCTAGGTGGGAGGGAGCAAACGGGATCTGGAGTACCAGGTTGGATGCTACCATGGATAATTCAAATGAGAACTGCTTGAAAACCTCCAATATCCAAAGACCTAGGGAAGAAATCACACTAAATATGGATTCTGGAGACAGATTGAATGGGCTCACAGTCCAGTTTTGCTGTTTTGTACTGGAAGTGAGTGAGATGAAAATAAAATGGGGAAGGGGTGGCTTGAGTAATGGAATGACTAGGTATGATTTTCCCCAGTGTCACACTGAGTTGGGGCCTGGAGTGGTGTGGGGCAAAGGCAGCATCAGAAACATCAATAACGAGGGCATCATAATAATGCAAATGTGAGATGACGGTGGCTAAGTGAGCACTCAGATTTAGCATATATGCTGAAAGTAGAGCTGTCAGGATTTTACAATCTTTTTGCTTTATGCCTAACAAGATGGAACCAAACAAAATACTTTGAAATGTCTATAAATTCTAACAAATAGAACTTGCTGTTAGTGATTTCAGCGGAGCTTCTTTCCAAGCAGAGCAAATATATGGAGGTAACCTTGGGTTCAGTATATTTCCACCAGCTGACATAGCGCTTTCAAGTCCATGTTTTCCAGCTGCCTTCTATATAGAGCTTTAGCAGAGCAGTGTTTACATTACCTCTTTTCCTGTCGATTGAATCTGTGGCAAACAGAGCAGTGTGTATAAATTTATCTCACTTGAGAACATCTTTGACCACGGATCTGTCTCTCCTTATATGGAGAATAGAGTTCTTTCAGGATGTACTTCTGGCATGGAAAGCTCTTCCCCTGGGAAAGAAATAAGCTATGAAAACAATCTGAACAGATAAGTGTTCGAGAACTCTGCACTCCCTCTCTATGTACACACACATTCAGTGTCATCTATTTTAGGCATGATTCTCTCTGGGAGGAAGGATTGCTGGTGGCATAGTGAGTCACACATTGGGCTGGTAACCTCGAGGGCAGCAGTCTGAAATCTCAGAAGAATGATGAGACTTTCTAATCCTTAAGAGTCACAGTCTTGAAAACCCCCAGAGGCACTTCTACTTGGATCTATAGGGTTGCTTTGACTCTGAATTGATTTGATGATAGTGATTGGATTTTTTTTTAGTACTCTTGGTTGGTAAAATGACTGGAATCCTCATCCTTATGTAATATTTTCATTGTAGAATTTATGATTATTGAAATGATTTAATAAGACTGGGAGACAGCTGCCTTGAGGTAATATTTATGCATAGGGCAGCCTCTGAACAAAGTGCTTATGACACTCAGATGGCAGTTTAATTCCTGAATCCATTAGTCCTTCTCAGAATTATGCTCCAACCTTTACCCACTGACATAATTGGGCATAACGTAGCAAGGGAACTGTTGGCAAGAGGAATTGAGTCTCTCAGAAGAGGAGAAGTCTTGTGATTTAGCCCAAATGTGATTAAAAGCATGACCTGACTTCACTGCCTGATCTGTGGCAGCATCTGAACACAATCTCCAGGAATCCTGGGAGTCTTTGGTGGTCACCAGGATGATAGAAAGATGCAAATGGTTCTGTCTCTTTTGTAGCAATAACATTTGATCCATTGTCACATCCTTTCAAGAGAGAGAGAAGTCCTTGTGATTTCTCTCAGCGTGTCTACCCAAAGTGTAGAGAGAAGCTGAACCTCACAGGAACGAGGGTGTCCATGATCGAAATAGTATCTGCATTCATCTGAAGACTCAAGATAAATTCCATTTTTACAGAAGTAAAAATTTCAGAACAGAAATGTTGAGGAATTAACTGATATTAATGAATCTTTATGTATTTTATTATACTTCAGTGTATTGTGAAAAGGGTAATAAAAAGCCAGAAAATGTTCTCTTCCATCATTATTCAAATAGATTAGAATTCTCTGTATATTTATAGGGCATAATACTAATTCCTAAAAAAATCTATTTTTACAGGGTGCATTTTATGCCTGTCCATTCTATGAAAATGGAATGTTGCAGAGTGAATGGAGATTTTATTCAGAGTCAACTTATGAACCATGTAAGAAAATCAGACTCATTACATTGCAAGGACATGATATACATCCAGAGAATATAACATTGTTCATCCAAAAATCTCCTGGCAATGGGTTTCTTTAAAGATCACTATAAAAAAATTCCTACAGGGCAGTTTTACTCTATAACACATGGGGTTGCCATTAGTTGGAAATAATTCAATGGCAATGGATATTGCTTTTTACCTATGAACAAAACTTACCTTTATGAAATACAATCTGGACCTAGACGATGAGAAGCAAAAAGGTCTCCAAATACTCAAAGTACTTTCATGTACTGAACAGTTAATACATATTTCTTGAGCAGCTAGTAGAGGCTAAGAACTGTTTTGAGAGAATGCATTTGTATACACATATACAAAAGAGGTTAAATCTGTGTTGTCTGGAAGATTGTGCTCTAATGTGGTGGGGAAGAGGGTGAGACAGATAACATAAAGCAACATACAGAAACCCTGGCAGCATAGTAGGTTATACATTGAACTGGAAGCCATGAGGTCAACAGTTGGACTTCACCAGCTATTCTGGGAAAAGAGAGGAGGCTTTCTACTCCTTGAAGATGAACAGTCACAGAAATTCAAAAGAACAACTTTACTCTGTCCTATCAGTCACTCTGAGTCAGGATTGCCTACATGGAAGTAGTCTATTTTCCTTGTTTTTAAGACAACATGGAAGAAAATGTTCATAAAGGAATAAATGGTATAAAGAAATTAAGATGAGGTTTTGTGGAGATGTGTGATAAGGCCTGGATCAAAATTAATACATTCTGTAAAGGAGATTTCCCTCAGAACAGGTTGTTTCAGTTGAGATCTAAGTAATGATTGAATCTGGTATAGATCATGGAATACAACCCCCAAACCAAAGGAATAGTCACTGTAAAGACCCTGATGTGGGAACCTGCTTGTTTGGACAAGAGATGTTGTTGTTGTTAGGCAACTTCAAGTTGGTTCTGATTCATATGGGCTCCATGTTCAAGAGAAGAAGACACTACCAGGTATACAACATTTTCATAATTGTTCGTATGTTTAAGCCCATTATTACAGCCACTATCTTGTTGAAGTTAATCTATCTTGCAGAAGTCTTCTTTTTTACTGCCCTCTCACTTTACCAAGCATGATGGCTATTTTCCAGGGACTAGTGTTTCCTGACAACATGTCCAGAGCACATGAGACTATATCATTCTTCTCTCTGAGATGTTTTCTGATTATACTTCTTGAAAGACTTCCTTTGGAAGCCCATGATAATTTAAATATACTTTAGCAGAACCTTAGTACAAATGTATCAGCTTTTCTTCTGTCTTCCTCATTCACTGTCCATGTTTCACATGCATATGAAGCAAATGAAAATGTCATGACTTGGGTCAGGAGCACCTTAGTCATCAAAGTAGCATCCTTAATTTTCAACAATGAAGCAAATTTATCCAATGCAACTCCTCTTTTGATTTCTTTACTATTGCTTCAATGAGTGCTGATTATGGGTCCAAGCAAGATTAAATCCTTGATGATGTCAACATTTTCTCTGTTTATAATGATGCTACCTATCAGTCCCATTGTGAGCATTTTTTTTTTGGTTTAACTTACATGCAGTTGTTCTCCACATATTGTAGTGAAACTCATGTGAAATTGATCAATACAGGTTCTTAAGTCAGTGCAAGTAAACCTGTGCTTCTCTTATTTACTGGTTGCTCCATCCCTACCATGAATTATAAATAAGAAAAGAGACTGATTGGGGAGGAAAGTGCTATGGATTTGGGAGAGAAACAGTTGCCAGCAAGGACTAGACACAGACTCATTTATTTTGTGGGAAAAAATGGAAATTTTTTCTCTACAGATCAGTAAGTAAGCACAGGTTACCTTACTTATTGGATAATCTGACACTGCATAGTTCCTATATTTACTTCTATCAAAGCAGATGTCACAGAGTATTATAATTATCTCTTCACTTGTCTGTTTCTTAAATTGTTAGTTGAAATCCACATGTCAGGATCTGTATCACCTATTGTTGTATCTACAGTTCTCAACATGGTGTCTGACACATGATTGACACTCAATAAGTGCTTTTGACTGAATGAATACTTGAAGTAAATCAGGAGGAAAACTTGCTTAAGGGTAACCTGACAACGCTAAGAACTGATAGTCTAAGTTACTATAATTGAGGAAAGAAACAATGAAAGAGGCCATGAATTCTCAAAAAGCACTGTAGTCTGTTTGGACCTTAGTATATTAGTATTACAATTTTGTTTTATAGATTGAAGAGCATAGTACAACCATGGTACTTCCTTATAAAGATAATGACAATAGAGAAAAGTGAATTATACCTAGTAGCCCATGGAAACATGTGAGTATATACTAGATTAGTTAAATAAGACTTACAACTGATTCAGAACATCCCCACCAATTGTTTTAATGCAACCAGTTCTAGAATTTTAACATGGTAATCCAAAGTGCTGTGTAGCTTTAGAAAAAAACCAAACCAACTCCCAACAACTAATCACCATCGAGTTAACACTGACTCACAGCAACTCTATAGGGCGAACTGGTGGGTTAGAACTTCTGCCCTCGCAGTAACCAGTCCATATGTAACCCTTTACACCACCGAGCTGTTTAGATTTCAATATAGATAACCACAGAATTTTACCACAATAATGAGTTCACTTTCTGAGAATGTACTACAAATTTCTCTTATATTAAGGAAATTCAAGAAAATAGTTATATAAATAGAAAACATTTCCAAATGCTTATGTGAAAAACTTTACTAATGATTTTATATAAAAGAGCATAAAATTAATATCTAATGCCTATATCCTATGCTTAATTGTCCTATAATTCAATACAATACTTACTCTTCAATAGGGTCATAGTTACCTAGTGGTTGAAATAGCCAGGTGCTAATCATAAAGTTGGTGGTTTGAACCCACCATCAACTCTGTGGAAAAAAGACACAGTAATCTGATTTCATTAAATTTTATAGTCATGGAAGCCATATGGGATATACTCTGAACTATACAGTCACTATAAGTTGTTATCCACTTGAGAATGGTGGGATTGTCTATACTTTTAAAATATCATTTTCTCAGTCCTAATATTTGACCTAAAATATTTTCTCAGGTTGACCAGCTCAACAAACTGCTATAGTGTGCATAATATGGCTCCTATAGAACTGAACAATCATGAATTCATGTTAAGTGGTTAGGAACCTGATGAACATATATTTAGAAGTAATTAATTACCAATATTGGGACACAGTAGAACCAAGATGACTTGTTTGACTGATGTCCACTCACTTCTTATATTTCCGAATGATGAGATTTAAAAAAAATGAAAGCAATGTTATTTTGTGCTTATGGTGAAGTATTACACAAGTTAGGTTCCTGTTGGACAATTTCACAGAAATTAATGATTGATATTAATTTTATATTTTCCATATTGTGTCAACATTCTCTTTAGTTACATTCTTTTTGGAGGGGGCTTTGGGGGGCATTTTAGTTACATTCTTGTTGATACATTTTCAGTACTCTTGTTTCTCTTCCTTCGTATGGTTTCATATTTGCCATGGATTAAATGTTAACTTTTAGTTTAACAGTCTTTTTGGCACTTCACCCATACATCACGCAATTCAATAGTTCAATCATGCCAAGAGTTGTACAATTCTTACCACAAACAACTTTAGAACATTTTTTTATTTCCTCACTCATTATTATTATTATTGTAACTATTCTTGTTTTGGATTGTGACAGAAGAAAATGTTGACTTTTTGGTGATTTTTATGTAGCTGTTATTTGGTGCTGTCGAATTGCTTCTGACTCATAGTGAAAACAAAATTGAAGAATGCTCAAACCCGTGCTATCCTCAAATGCTACAGATTTTTTTTTACTAGAATACCAATGTAATGGGAAACATTATTTATTTTTAAGAGTTTTATTGGGCTGTGTACCACATACCATACAATTCAATCATATTAAACAAATTTGTACAATTAACTCCACAACTAATTTCAGAACATTTACTTCTCTCTAGTACTCATTGTCATTATTTTCCCAAACCTCCCCCAGCCTCCTCTACCATACCCCCTGAGAAACTATCAATGCAGTCATTGTGTCTATAGTTCTACCTATCATGGATTTCATACATATAAAAATGTAGAAAGCAAAATACAGAAAACAAAACAATGCAAAAATACTCCATACTCTGTACGATAGCAAGGTTATCCACATCTTTGATCTATGGTCAGAGGTAACTCACTAGAGGCATAATCTATGTGTAGACCCTGATGGTCTGCAACAGTACGGTCTATACCAAAATGAATGTTGGGTTTTCACTGTCATTTATATAAAAATAAAACAAAAAATAATCAAAAACCTCCCTGTCATTGAGTAAATGATAACTCATTGTGATTCCACCCGTACCCCCTGCCTGTGGGTTTCCCAGACTGTGACTGTATATATGAGGGTGTAGAAAGCCTAGTCTTTCTCACATGGAGCTGCTTGTGGTTTTGACCTACTTACCATGTGGATCACAGCCCAATACTTAATCACTACACCACTAAAGTTCCATCTGCCATTGATAGCGTTCCCCAAACCAGGTGTTTACTATTAAAGTCTGATACCAGTTCCTCCTTAGGGTTAGAATTTTGTTGTTCACAAACCTTGGATCACACAGGCTGCTGTGCTGCTTTGGTGTGGGCCCAGTTGACATTTCATTCATATTGTTGCTTGTTCAAACACAAGATTTTTAGACCCCCCCCCAATAAAGAAGATTATTATGCTTTTAATGATCACTCCAATTTTCTCCACTGTGGTCACAGAGGATAGTTTGGGTTCAATGTTTAAAGAATTTATAAAGTTGACAGTTAAAAGTTGGTTGACTTAGCATGGCTTCCCTCCCTCCCCCCTAAATTTGAAGTTTATTTAACATTTTTCTTCCATTTTGACCAGGACCATCACTTGATCCCATGAGTCAATGGTGGTATCCTAGAACCAACTTGTTTTTCTGGGGTCAAGGGAAATTGAGGTCATGTCTTTTGCAAGCTATCATCCTTGATAGACTGGTTTCTTCTCTGAGATTTTGATTCCCTTCTTGTTCTTTTGCTCCTGGTGAGTAGAGACCAGCAGCTGTGCCTTATCTGACTGCTCACACACTCCTTAAAAAATTATGTTTTTTAAAAAAAAACTTTATTGGCATATATTCACATGTCATACAATTTAATAGTTCAATTATATTAAGAGGAATCGTGCCACAATCAATCTTAGAGCATTTTCTTTTTCCTCATACTTATTGCTAGCTCTCCATTTCCTCCAAGTCTACCCTGCCATGCCCCTAGTTAATTATTAAGCTAGAGACTGCCTATATAAATATTAACTTCCTATCATGAATTAAGTGAAGGTTTACAGACCATATCATCAGTATTATATTCCACAACTCATGAAACATCACATATTTCCATCATGTTTCCCTTATCTCACTCTCATTGGTTAATGGATTCCTCTTTACCTAAGTACACAAGTCTAAGTTCAATAGTTCAAGTCTACTGGTTGCTCTGTGGAAGAAAGATGAAATTCTGTATTTCTACAAAGATTTATAGTATCAGAAACACACAGGAGCAGTCCTGCTCTGTCCAACAGGTTCTTTATGAGTTGGGATCCACTCAAAAGCAGTGAGTTTCGATATCCCCTTCCTCCGTGCCTTTTCCAACCCTAATAATCATTAAGGACTTCATTTTGTATAAACACTTTTTCTTGATAAAAAAATTACAGGGGTCTTGTACAATATTTGTCCTTTTGTTTTTGACCAATTTCACTCAGTATAATGTCCTCCAGGCTCTCTCATGCCATAAAGTGTTTCATGGATTCATCATTCTTTAATGTTGTGTAGTATATTACCTAAGTTTTTCCATTCTTCCATGTATGGACATGATTTTGCTATTATGAATAATGTTGTGATGTATATTGGTGTCAACATATCTGTCCATGTTTAGGCTCTTATTTCTTTTGAATATATACTGTGGCGGTCATGTGGTATGTCAATTTGATGATGGAGATGTAGGGGTGGAGTCTAATCTGTTAATTTGGAGATAGCCAATGAGTAGCCAATGATGCCTCTGTGTGTGCATGGCTTTCTCCTGAGACTTCCAGGAAATCTTGTGGGATTTCCCAATTGGAAAACAGAGACTTCTCTTACAGTCTCTGGGAGTCAGTCTCTGAGACAACAAAACTATGGACAAGACAAGATGGCAGTGTCTGAGGAGCTGGAGGAGCTGGAGGAGAAGCCACATGGCCTTGCCTTGATGGAGCCGGACCTCTGGAGCTGGAGAAGCCACGTGGGGACCCCTGCCAGCACGAAGTTGCTTCTACCATCACTGGATGCTATTGATGGACTCTGAGCCCTGGAAGCGAGGAGCCATGCGGAGACCTCTGCCAGTACTGGATTCTGCACCCACTGGCCTATGACTTCGTGAGTTGGTGGGAGACTGATGTCGTGCATGTGGGCTAGTATCGGACTAGTAACTTTGGAATGGACTGGGTTGGGAAGCTTTCTCGGTGTTCCATTCCACTAGTATATAAACCTTACCCTTATATCTATATGCCTGTCTATGAATTTGTTTCTCTAGTCTACCCAGAATAACACATATACCAAGTAAAGGAATTTCTGGGTCACGTGGTATTCAGATATCCATTTTTTAGAAAGTGCCAAGCCACTTTTCCACAGTCATTTTACTATTTCTCACAATCAGTCTATTAGAGTTCCAGTCTCTGAAACTTTGAAGGCCCTAGGCACTACTCACTTCACTGAAATGGAGAGCATGAACTTTGTGAATTATATTATTCCAACTGTCTGAATTGTTCCATGAAATAATGGTCTAAGCTTTCACCTCCAGGAAATCTATATCAAAAAAGGTTTGTTTGAGGTACATCCATAGTTGTATTTTCAATTAATATATGCACCTGCCCATGTATTTACATATGAAGATATCTGTTCTGCTATGCATATACACTACCTATATATCTATATGTATGTATGTATGTATACCTATACCCATCCATATTTGATCAAAGGCTAATTTTTTCGCTGTTTAAATTTTTGCCCTCTTATAGATGTCAAATCTTTTAGTGCAGTGATTTCACAGTGGGTAAACCATGTTGATATATTTGGTTTCCTCTAATTTACCTATTGCCAAGTGGCAAAAGTCAGATATGCCTCCATTATCTACCTTTCTTTATCCTATGCTGACACCAATCATTCCTCCCAACACACTCTATTTCTCTGTTGGGCTTGATAATATTTTATTGAAATAATCACACAAAATTCAGACAATACTCACACTTTAGTGTTAGAAGGCTTTTAGAGAAATTACCACATTAATGATATAGTTACTGGTCCACAGTAACACCTCTCCTTAGCCAGCAGCCATGTCTCCCTCTAATCCTCAGCCTGTCAGCCACATGGTCCCCTGGCCTTTGCCCCTTTGCTCCGGCAATTCAGCCTGCTTTTCTCTGCTACAGGCTCTCCTTGCCTTGATGTCTGGTCTCAGCCTGGCTCCTTTGATCTGTCCCTTATTTTCTATGCCTCACCTGTTGGTACTTCTGGCTGTGGCCTTCACCACTTCAGGCAGAGATCTTTATCATGCTCCACTGTTGACTTTTCTTTGATGGTATTGTTGTAGGTGTCACTGAGTTGCTTTTGACCCACTTGTCTCTATACACTACAAAAATGAAACACTTCAATGTCCTGCAACATCCTTGCAATTGTTCCTATCCCCAAGCCTATCATTACAGGCACTGTGTCAATCCATCTCATTGAGGGCCTTCTTCCTTTTTGTTGCCACTCTACTTTCGTAAGCATGATGTCCCCTGAAAATATCCAACAGTGTAAAAGATGAACTCTTGCCCTCTTTTCTTCCAAGGAGCACTCTGGTCCCACTTCATCTAAGACAGATCCGTTCTTTCCTTTTAGACATCATGTCACTTTAAATATTCTTTACTTGCACCACAATTCAAATGCACCAGTTAATTTTTGGCCTTCTGTATTCGATGTCCAACTTTCCTATGCATATGAGGCAATGGAAAATATCATGATTTAAGTCAGGCACTCTTTAGTCCTCAAAGTTACATCCTTGACTTTCAATACTCTAAAGAGGTCTTGTGTAGTAGATTTACTAAATGCAACTCATCTTTTGAGCTCTTAACTGCTTCTTCCATGAGCATTGATTGTGGATACAAGCAAAATAAATTCTTGACAGCTTCAACTTTTTCACCATTTAGCATGATGTTATCTATTGGTCCAATTGTGAGGACTTTGGTCTTCTTTATATTGAGTCATAATCCATATGGAAGACTGCAATTTTCAATCTTCATTTATAATTGCTTTCAGCAAATGAGGTTGTGCCACTTGCATATTGAAGGTTTCAGATCGTGATACCATATTCTTCTTCATATAATTCAGTTTCTCATTTGCTCATCATACAGATTGAACAAGGATAGTGAGAGAATACAACCTTGACCCATACTTTTCTTGATTTTAGACCATGCAATATGCCCTTGTTTTGTTCACACACCTTCCTCTTGATCAATGGACAAATTCCTTATGAGCACAATAAAGTGTTCTGGAATTCCTATTATTCTCAAAGATACCCTATGTTTATTATGGTACACACAGTTGAATACCTTTGTATAGTGGTATAGTGAATAAAACATAAGTAAACATATTTCTGATATTCTCTTCTTTGAGCCAAGATCCTGCTGACATCAAGATCCATCTGATATCAAGTATGGTGAGAAGATAAACCTGACACACACTTCAGATTTTAGACCCTGTACTATGCATTTATTCTACTAACACAACTGCCTCATGATGCATGTACAGGTTCTGTATGAGCACAATATAGTGTTCTGTGATTCCCATGCTTCTCAAGGCTATCTATAATTTGTTATGGTTCACACCATCTAATATATTAGCATAACCAATGAAACACCAGTAAACATCCTTCTGGTTGTCTCTGCTTTGAGTCAAGATCCATCTGATTGCAGCAAAGATATCTCCAGTTCCATGTGT
Organism: Nesogale talazaci; assembly: GCA_004026705.1. Lineage (NCBI taxonomy): Eukaryota > Metazoa > Chordata > Mammalia > Afrosoricida > Tenrecidae > Nesogale > Nesogale talazaci. The sequence goes on along the minus strand of PVJH01000417.1, from coordinate 271,292 downwards.
TCTTTTCAATCCAGCATGAACTTCTTGCAGCTCCATATCAAGGTTGTATTGCTGAATTTCATATGTTCAGACACCTGTATGATGCTCTCCTACAATGGGCTTTAAGGATGAAGTTATGTTGAGTCTCTAGCATAGCTTTATACTATTATAAATATATTTGCTTCAGCCAAGTGTGGCACTTCTGATGGTTCCTAATGGATATACTAAATTCAATCAGAACAAGATTTTCAAGGGTAGAAAAATAGAATGCATTCAATATTTTGCACAAGAAAGATGACAATATTTCATTCAACTGAGATAGAAACCAAAATATATCATTCACTCTGGTGACACCAATGAATAGTGAACTTGCCAGAGACCAAGAAGAAAAATATATTCTTTGTTCCTAAAAATTGTCAGGGTAGAAGTTGATCTTTATGCAAGCTTCAACTTTGAATGAATGAATGATTGGATAGATAAATATAGGAAAAAGAAATGTACCAGAAGTTCTTTTCTATATTGTTATTGCCCTCCCTTCAAATTCTGAAACCATCTTCCCATAAAACAGTGCTGAAATATTGTTAAGATTTCTACCAGTAAGATAAAGCCACTAAAATCTATCTATATTTGAATCATAACAATTGCTTATTCAACATTTATATATGCTAAGCATTTCCCCCATGTAATCCTCACAAAAAGTAGATGATATTGAGAACTATTGTGATCATTTTACAGATGAGAACACAGGTTCAAAGAAGTTTGACCAAGGCTGCACAGCTAGAAAATGGTAATTTTATGACTTCACAACTCACATCATTGACTAACATGTTGTACTGTGTTGGGTTTACATCTGATAATGAAGCCTAGATAATGAATACAGGTCTGTATTTTAACTCAGGATTGCTTAAGGAATTGGACATTTAACTACTACTTAATATGCCATGGAAGAATTTAATCAACACTAATAAATATTTGGTCCAAAGTTTAGATGGAACCCCTGTAGCGTGACAAAGTAGGAGTTGAAGGGCAAGCCCACCTACATTTCACCTCTCTGCAAAGTTAATCATTACACTCAAAAACCTTCAGAAACCCTCTATTGTATAGAGAAGCAAGTTGGGATTCCTTATCTTGGCTCACATGACCTGCCACACACGTGGTGTCCACCACCTAACTTGGCAGTTTGACTGTAGACTAATCACATATGCTCCAAATTAACTGTCTTCTTTGCCCTTTGAATATGCTGTGTGATTACTAGCAATCTTGGTGCTTTTGCTTGGGCTCTCCCCACTCCCTACTAACCTTTGGAGAAGATTTCTGTCCTGAACTTTTTATGCTCTGATGCCTCTGACAATTTCCACCTGTCCAAATTGTACTCATCCTTCAGTGTTCTCAAATACCACTATTTCTCACAGCCTTATCAAAGCCCCCTCTCCCAGGAAAAGGATGTGATATTACCTTCCTTGGAACCTCTGGAATTCATGTTTTCTTCCCCATCCTGTTGCAGTTAAGGTGACTATCTAATTTGTAGTTTGAACGGACAAACATTTGAAAGTGAAAGTCTGGCAATTTTTACCCCAGGGCAACATACATAAGCCAAAACTTTTCTGATAATACCGAGGCCTTATGTATACAGTAATCATGGTTTATGCCTTATTCTACCCATAGTGTAGTTATTTTTTAAAAGCATAATTGTTTCTGAATTCTTTGTCATAACTTTCCTACATTAGAAGTTCACAACACAGAATTTTGAATGTGTATGGAAGATAACTTATATAAAGGGCCTATTTTTATTAATGGAACAATGTGAGTCAAGGAAAAATAATTGAAAGGATAGTATGATAATCTTAAAAGTGTATGGATGCACATCTATTAGATGATCTCATCTAGGACCAACTAAGAGCTCTTCTTTGAGAATGAGCCTATTGGTTAATGTTCCATAAACTCTTTCTTGTAGAAATCATTCTTATAATTTCTCATTTCTAATTTTCAGGATAGTTTCCTGGAAGTGGAGTAAGATTTTAAAGATATTTGCAAAGTAATAATTATTTCGTTAATTTTTATAGCTGTTCACCTACACTTAATACAAGAGCAATTTTGAAGTGACTTTCTTTAAACTACTTTTTACAAAGCTTTTTAAAAAACTAAATTATTTTATTGGGGGGCTCATACAGCTTTTATCACAATTCACACATACATCCATTGTGTCAAGCACTTTTGTAGAGTTGTTTCCCTCATCATTCTCAAAACACTTCCATTCAACATCAGCACCTGATATCCATTCCCCACTTCCCCTTCCCTCTCTGCTCTCCTTCACCCCTCCACCATGAACCCTTGATAATTTATAAATTATTAGTATTTTTTTCATTTCTTACACTGTCTGACAACTCCCTTCACCTACTGCTTGGCGGCTGTCCATCTTCCAGGGAGGAGGTTATATGTAGATCCTTGCAATCTGCCCCCCCTTTCTTCCTTACCTTTCTTCCACCTTCACATTATTGCCCTTCTTAACGCTGCTCCTGAGGGGTTCTTCTGTCCTGGATTCCCTGTGTTTCCAGTTCCTCTACCAGTGTACATACTCTGGTCCAGCCACATTTTTAAGGTAGAACAGGGATCATGATAGTGGGGGATGGGGAGCATTTGGGAACTAAAGCAAAGTTGTATGTTTCATCATACAACTGCTACACTGCACAGTGACTGGCTCATGCCCCTCTCTGTAACCCTTCTGTAAGGGGATGTCCCGTTGCCTACAGATAGATTTTGGGTCCCCATTCTACATTCCACCACATTCACAATGATAGGATTTTTGTTCTTTGATGCCTGGTACCTGACCTTGTGATCATCACAGGCTCCTGTGCTTCCTCCATGTGGGCTTAGTTGTTTCTCAGTGAGATGACTACTCATTATCTTCGAGCCTTCAAGACCCATGATGCTATATATTTTCATAGCAAGGCACTATCAGCTTTCTTCACCACATTTGTTTGTACACACATTTGTCTTCAGTGATCCTGTAGAAAAAGACTGGTGTACTTCTTCCACGTGGACTTTGTTGTTTTTCACTAGATGGCTACTCATTTATCTTCAAGTCTTTAAGACCCCAGATGCTATATCTTTTCATACCAAGATACCATCAGCTTTCTTCACTACATTTTCTTATGCACCCATTTTGTCTTCAGTGACCCTGTAGGGAAGGTAAGCATCTCTGACTGCCAAATTATTAGAACTACGTGTTCATGTATTGAGAGAATACTTGAATAGGGGCCCACTGTCCATCTGTTTGCTTAATACTAAAGCTATAAATATACGTACATAGACCTACTTCCCCTTTGTCATATATAAATATGTTTACATATGTATATGCCAGAATTTAGCTTTCTATAAAAGCCCTTTGCCTCTTAGTCCTTTCCTCTATTTCCTTTTATTTTCCTCTTGTCCCACTATCACACTCAGCTTTCATTTGGGTTTCAGGAATTTCTCTCAACTACCTTGTCCTTGATCCAAGCTTGCCAGATCTCCTGCATCCTTCTTGCCATTGATTTTTGCTTTTCCCTTGTCCCTGGGTTTGTTAGCACCCACTTCCTTTCCCCCTCTCCCCCTCTCCCAAGTTTCCCTGGAACTATCATTCTTCTGGCCTGTTTATCCCACCTCTCTCTTCCAGATGAACATGCAACAACAACCACATGTACTGATACAAAACAATAAGCAATAAAACAATAGCTACAACTACAGCAAGGCAACAACAACAAACCCTATAAATAATTCAAGATCTATTAGCTGTCCTTTGCGAGTTTTTTCCAGTGGAGTCTGATGGGGTACCTTACTCTGGCCTCACAGTCTATTTTTGGTATTCCCTGGGGACTTCACTGCTCAGCTTTCCTTGCTGCTCTGTTGCAAGTGTCTGATTTCAGCATGGTGGGCTCAGGGCGTTTACAATTCCTGCCATGTTTCTCTAGTGTTGTCCTCTGTGGTGTTTTGGGTCTGTGAGGAATATTGTATCTCATTCAGGGTGTGGTGGTGGAGGGGGGTGGCCCTATGCTCCTCTTTGTGCATTGAATGCTCTGAGCAATAATATTGTCCTCAGGACTTGGTGGGCCAGGGTGTGCTCCGCTCTTTGTTCCCTCCCCCTTAATGGTTCCTGTGTGCTCTGATCACACAAGTACTTCTCCTTGAGCTGTAGCTACAGTGCTATCCTCTGAAGTGAATTCTTCTGGGGGTGGGTGCAGGGGGGGTGCTGTCCACTTAATTGGTAATGGGGCCGGCCCCTCAGGCCTCTCTATTGGTTCCCTGCTTCATGCCAGTGTGCTGCATTCTGTTCTTGGAACACTGGGGATAAGTCTGGTTCCTCTGTGGAGATATAAACAACACCCTCCACTTGGGTGGGTTAGTGCCCTGTTCTGCCATATCCCTCTGTCTTTTCACCTCCCTCCTATTAAGAGGGCTACCCTATAAATTCCTGAGTTTAGTCTGATCCCTGCCACGCTACCTGCACTTCACTCCAGGGACGTATGTATGCAGTAGTTCTTCCCTACGCCCCTTTTGGAATTTTTGAGCTTACCTCCATGGATTCATGTTGTACTTGTCCTTTTGCACTTGGCTTACTTCACTTAGGATAATTTCCTCCTGTTCTTCCCATGTGACAATGCACTTCATGGATGCACCACTGCTTTGTAGGGATGCCTAATACTCCATTGTGTATATATACTATAGTTTTTTATTTCATTCATCTGTTGATGGAAATTTGGGTTGTTTCCAAATCCTTGCAGTGTGAACTGCACTGTGATGAACACTGGGACACAAATGTCTGGCCGTGGTTGTTTCTTGTCTCTTCTGGGTAGGTGCCCAGTAGAGGGATTGCTGGATCATATGGTAGCTCAATTTCCAAATGTTTTAGATATTTCCAGATTGATTTCCATAATGGCTGTACATAACCAGCAGTGGAAAATAGTTCCTATCTTTCTCCGCAGCTACTCCAACACTTGTTACTTTGCTGAATTCTTGAATTGGGTTGTTTTTGAGGGTGTTAGATAGTATCTTACAGTTGCTTTAATTTGCATTTCTCTTATGGCTAGGAATCTGGAACATTTATCTTATATTTATTAGCTATTTGGATTTCTGCCCTTGACAAACTTCTCCTCAGGTCCTTTACTTCCTCCTGCGTAGACAATTGGTTTGTTTCTTGTTGTAAGTTAGCCGAGTATTGTAGATTCTAGTAACATGGCCTTTTTCTGATATGTCATTGCTATGATATTTTTTTTCATTCTGTGATCTCTTTTATTACTCTCTTGGTGAATTGTTTGATATACACAGTGTCTTATCATTAGTATAACCCACTGGTCAATTTGTTGTTGTGGTGGTGGTTTTGGGGGGCAACACTGCCCTCTGGTGGAAGTGGGAGGCCCAGCCTTGCTCCTGGAGAGCTGCTGCTGGATTTGAATCACCAAGCCAGTGGGCCGCAGTCCCGCACTCAACCACCACATCACCGGGGCTCAGTTCTCCCACTGGTTAATTTTACAAAGATTTTAATGTAATTTTTTCATACAAACAAGGATCATTTCTCACTTATTTCATTTATTTATGTAATGTTTTATTTAATGATAGCATCAAATAGCAAGTAGAATTGAAGAAAAATGGAAGCCAATCCACAGGGTTTTGGGTAGCCCATGGGAAAATTAGAGATTAACTTATAGGAAGCAATGGCCCAATTGACTAGCGATGTGACTAGTCTTGCCCTCAGACAGCATGCAGTGGGTTACTACCGCTAAAGTTGTTAATTTAAATATATATACATATATGTACATATGTACATATACATATACATATATGTATATATAATCCACAGATCATACTCCTCATTTTGGGGGGATTCTACATATGCTGGGCAGGGTTCTGTTAGAGAAATAAAACAAGGGCACTAGTAATTCTCTTTATATATGTATATATAGAGAAGGGTATATAAGATAAGAAAGAAACAGTTAACTATCTATAAAGCAGTACAAATTGCTGGGTGCAACTCACTTGGGTGAGACAGCTAAAAGACTAACAGTCCTTCAAGTCTTGAGGGCCGCTGAGTAGTCCTCTGTAGAGCAATTCAAACTCTCTGGTCACAGGCAACAAACAGCAGAGCACATCACCGACAGTCAGCCAGATAAGAGTCCCACAGTCCCCAGCTCAAGAGATGTATATCCCAGGAGTGTGGCAAAGTCGGGCTTGAAGGAACCTCAACTTAAAGCTCCACAGTCCATGATTAGGCATCCCACAGGTACTGTTGCTTGGAGGTCGAGGCACAGGACGAAGAAGGCAGTTTTCTGGTCCAAAGATCCAAAAGGAAGAGAGAGGGCAGGACTCGCTGAGCCCTTCCTATCTCTGCCCTTCAATTCATCCTGGGTGTTCATTGGCTGTACCGTCACAATAGACCCACCAATCTTCTGTGGCCGTGTTGGCATAACAAACCTACCCAGCACACTTGTAGCAATCCATACATCAATTTCATCAAGCATATTTATACATATGCTGCCATCATTAACTTTTAAATATTTGCATTCTAGTGGAGTTCTTGGTATCAGCTGCTCTTTTTACCCTGCATCTCCCACCCTCATGACCCCTTGATGAATTATAAATTATTAGCATTTTTGTATCATGTACAAACTCTTTCCACCTTCTACCTTTCCTCTTCATATCGCTACTCCCATTTTTGTGCCCAAGGAGTTTATACCTGGGTACATACTCCAGCCTAACCTGCAGTGAAAGGCAGGCTTGTGTTCATGAAAGTGGGAGTGAGGAAGCCTCAAAGAACCAGAGGAATATTGTGTGTTTCTTGGCTACTATACTTTGCCCTGCCTTTTCCTTCTTTGTGACCCTTCTGTGAGGGTATATTTGTTTGTTTGTTTTGGGTCTTCTGATGCCTGTTACCTGATCAGATGGACACCTCATGATTGTACAGCCTGCTAAACTTCTTCTATACAGGCTTGTTGTTTCGCTGCTAGATGGCCCTCTATTTATCTTCAAGCCTTTAAGATTCCATATGCCAAATTTCTTTATAGCTGGGCATTATCTACTTTCTTCACCACATTTGCTCTGCACCATTCTTAAATGTCTTTTAAAAAATGTGTATACACACACACACACACACATATATATATATATATATATAATTATTATCATTTCTAGCGCTCCCTCCCCTTCCCATTCATTGTTTGCTTTTAACTCTCCTCACCTCCTCCATCCCAAGTTCCAGATAAACCCTTGCATCAGTTATTGTCTCCACGGATCTGCTCTTTCAGTGCTTCATAAAATGGGAAACCTAAGAGAAACAAACCCCCCACAAAGAATAACAGAAAAAGAAAATAATGATATAAAAATAACTATAGAGAATAAGAAAGTAAAAACCACCAATAATATTTAAAAAAGTCATAAAACAAATTTCTGTCATGGAACAAACAAATATACTTAAGCCTAGAACAAATACAGATTGGGTTGAGAGGGAGGTCAACTGACCAAATATCATTTTATACTGTAGTGTGATCCACCATAAACAAGTTTACAATTATCTTGACTGATATTAAAGCTGTTTGAGTCCCTCACCTATGGTCAGAGGGGATTCGTCAGAAGCTTATTCAGAGTAGACACTCTGCAAATGGATTTTGGGCTCCTATTGTCTTCCATAGACTTCTACAATTTTGTTGTCAACAAATTAACCTCTTATACTTTTCCCTTTGTCATATTTGGATTTTGTTATCTTCATCTTTGAATCACACAGGCTTCTGTCCTTCTTCAATGTGGACTTGCTTGACATATCACTTATAAGGCTGCTTGTTTTAAAGCCCTAGCCACTACTCCATTTGATAAGTGGGCACCATCTGCTTGCTTCACCACACTTTGCTGTACTAACTTTATCTTCAGTGATCTCTTCATGACGGTGAAGATTGAGGAAGGCCATGTTACAAGAACGAACTTTTCTAACGAACTAACATGAGAACCCAGAGTTTATCTGCTTCTCCATGGCTTATGTATGATTCTGGTTTAATTTAATGATCTTATTATGACCAAAAAAGCCCAAACCAAACAAAAACAAACAGGAAAACAAAATACTCCAAAGGAAGCAAAACAAATGAGAGAGACATTGCCAATCATTCCTCTTAGGGTATAAGATGATTGCATTGATAAACTCAATAATTTACCAAATTGCATAGAATTTAAGATGCTGTTGGGATGAGGAGTGTATGTAAATATTGTCCAACCAGAAGCTACTAGGAGTTGCTGTTTTGTACCAATTGATTTATTAATTTTTGGGGTCTACTTACATTGAGCATAAGGGTTGGTACTAAGGGAAATTTTCCTGTAACATTTCTTATAGTGACAGATCATTGCCTATCAGATTAGTACCTGTCATATTAAATAAAATGGAGCATTGAGATACTAAATATATAGTGCTTTCGGGTCCCCGCTGATTGAATGCCCAGTAAGCCAGGGTTCCCACCCAAGGTCCAAGGGCTATTATTTCCAGTCTCAGAGTGATCATTGTGTTTGACAGGATTCTCTAGAGAAACAAAACTAGGACACTAATAATTCTCTCTATTTATATAGATAGAAATATATCTAACACAAGAAATAAACAGTTAACTAATCTATAAAGCAGCACAAATGGCTCAGTCCAACTCACTGGGTGAGACAGCTAGTACACTGATAGTCTTTCAAGTCTTGAGGGCCTCTGAGTTCCTCTGTAGAGGAATTCGGGATATCCGGCCACAAGCAGCAAACAGCAAGGCACATCACCAAAAGTCAGCTAGATGACAGGGTCCTACAGTCCCCAGGTCAAGAGATGCATATTCCAGGAGTGTGGCGAACTAGGGCTTGAAGGGAATTCAACTCACAGTGAGACAGTCCACACATTAGGTGTTCCTTGGGTAGTATAGCTTGCAGATCGAGGCACAGGACGAACAAGACAGCCAACTGGTCTGAAGATCCAAGAGCAAGAGACAAAGCCTAGCCATTTATATCTCCACCTTTCAATTGATCTCACATGTGCTCATTGGCCATGTTGGAACCACAAACCTACCTATCACAGTCATTATTTGCTTCTTCTCACATCAGGGAATTTCCATCACAGGTCCAAGAACTAGAGGTAGTTTTCAAGTAGGACACGTGGTTCAGTTTGGCTTTCACGTCTATTCTTTTGGTGTGGTCCTGTGGTGGATATTTCGTTCTCCTGTAAGGTCAGCATCTAAGATCATCATAATGCTTAGTCTACGGTGTGGTTCATATAGTTTGGTTAAAACATAATGTATTATCATTTACGTTCTCGTTTGACATGTTTTTAATTTATTCTAGTTCCTATTACCTCCTTGTTTCTCCTAGAGTGAGATATTTCTGTTTTATTTTGTTGTCATTGTTAATTTTTTTTTCAGTTTTTAAAAAACTAGATTAAAATTTATTTTTTCTTTGAACTACATATTTATTTTTATGGTTTCATAATCATATGATATTTCAAAAATAATCTACAGAACATACAATTCAATAGTTCAATAATAATACAAAGTTGTACAATCACTACCACAATATATTTTAGAATATTTTCTTCTTCTATACCTTGTTATTAGCTCTCCATTTCTCCCTGACCTCCCCTGCTATACCCACCAAAATTACTAATGCAGTTAATCTCTCTGTAGATTCATCCAATCTAAATTTCATAAGCTGAAAATTTCCATAAACAAAGAAACAAAAAGACTAGCAACAGCAAAGCAGAGAAAAGGAAGGAGAAATGATTAAAGGTAGAGGATCTTGAAAGGAGGGTCCAAAGGGACATACAATAATCAGCTTTTCAAATTTATCCTTACTGGGCTCTGCTATAATCCACTTTCCAATGCAATCTGTATAATCATAAGACTGGCCTTTGTTCAGAGGGGGAATTCACCAACAGCTTAATCCATGTATATTTCCCCTTCACTTTTTTTTAACCGACACAATTTTAAAACGTGATAAAAGGGGGATCAAATAAGATATTATATTTTAATCTATTATGTACTATACTAGTTTTTAAAATAGTTTCTGTTTTATAGAAAGGCTCTTCACTATGACTATGACTATGAATAGAGGGGATTCATCAGAGAATTAATCTCTATGTGGACCCTGTAAATGAATGTTAGGTCTCCATTGGCATCCATATTCTTCTGCAATCCAAGTATTCATAATTTAAGCTATAATATCATTCCCTTTTTTGGATTTGAATTATATTATTTAAAATATGTGGATTGTAAAGGCTGGTGTGTTTCTTTCATGTGGACTAAGTTGACATTTCACTTATATGACTACTCGTTCAAAGACATGCTTGTCATTCCATAGATACTTCTCTTTCTGATAGTCAGGCACCATCTAGTTTCTTTACCACACTTTTCTATAGTACCAGTATCTTCAGTGTTCTCTTCATGAGGGTGAGTATCAAGCACGGTCTTATCATTAGAGCCAATTATTCTTGTTTTGGGATTAGAATTAAATGCCAGCCCAAGATCCATTCATATATCTATGGTTTATGTATGTCTCTGACTCACCTTAGAGATAGCATTATAATTTTACTGTAAAGAACATTACCCATCATCACTGTGATGTGTAAGGTAATTTATCAGTAGTGTCATTAATTTCACCGATGATATAAACTTTAAAACTCAATTGAGTAAAGAGGATATACAAATATAAACTGGCTATGAACCACAATGCATAAGTTATTGACTTGCACAGATTAATCTCTTCAATGACTGTACACTACTTATACAGGCAGAAGGGTTGGCAATATGCCAAAACTTTTGATAATATTCATCAACAGTGTCAGAATCAGTTCTACCCCATTAATACATATCTTTTTTTAAATTTTTTAAAATTTTTTTATTTTTGGGCATCACTGCTCTCCGGTGGTGGGAGTAGGAGGCCCAGCCCCACTGCTGGAATTGAACCTCCGTCCCAGTGGGCCGCAGTCCCGCGCACAACCACTACGCCACCGGGGCTCAGCCTCATATCTTAATATAGAAAGGAGGGCATTAAAAGCATAAGTATATGGTAGTCCCAATGACTGCTCATTTAGCATTCTCAGGGAACAAGATATGAGACATGTTATTTTTTTTTCAAAAATTTGAAATCGAAGAATGGTAAATCTACAGAGATAGGAACTAGATTAATAGTTCTTTAGGTTTATGTCAGGGGAGTTGGGGGGAGTGGAGAGTTAATAGCAATGATTACAAGAATGAAGAAACTATTCTTAAATTCATTATGGTGATGATTGCATGATTCTTTAATATATCTACACCATCAAATTGTATGGTACATGAACTATATGTCAATAAAAGTGTTTTGAAGAAAAGAAAGAAAATGAAAGGGTCCAATTGACTTCAGACATCATTTCCTATGTTTCATTGTGAGAAGAGAGACTGTTTAGTAATCTCATGAATTGATTAAATGGACAGTTGGAGTAGAGGGTATCTACTCTACAAGTATCTAGCGGGTATCTGTTCATGTAATAGAATCTGGGTCTTTTGGAAGGAATTTTCTCAGCATTTATTTTTATTGGAAATTTGTTGACTACTTCCATGAAAGGGGAAATGGGGTTAGGATGACCAGTTTTATTATAAGGGTGAGGAATGACAAGGTATGCAATCAGTGAGAACTATTATTGCTATTATTGGCCTCACTAACAATGCTGAATTAACCAGCTAGAGGCAGTCTGTTGCATAAGGGAAAATGTGCTGGATGATGAATCAGAATCAGATTTTGTCATTTTTCAACTTCGTCTACATTAATCACGATGTGACTGTTTCACAAAGGATTGGCTAGCTGTTTAACCCTTTGAGGTTCACCACATTGTGTTTCTGAGTTGGAATAGAATATGCTGCTATGAACATAAGCATTTCTGACCTCTTAGACCACATCCCATTTCACAAACTAAATGTTGCCCACAGTTCTATAAGTTCCAAGCAAAATTAATGTAAATGAAAATGTTTTAATTTTTGATGTTCAGTTTTAAACAGCCAAATTATGGACTAAACTTAAATTAAAAAACTCAGCATGAATTGGATGGCTTATGTCTCTGTGTGATGGCTTTTATATTAAATGGTTTACACCAATGCTGTTGTTTATCTTGGAAACAGGTTGTCATGCATATTAATGAGACCCAGGTGTTAACTTCATGCTGTTTTCTTTCCAACGAAGAAAATCTTTACAATAAGTTAAAGTGTTTTTACAAGTATTTGTTGTAATAATTATGAGAGCTCTTTATGCATCAAAATGTTTACCAGGTTCATTTTTAAATTCCAGGTCATTTATTTTTCCCTCTTCTTTTCTTTTGCATTTTTGTGTTTGTATGAGGGCTACCATGTAGACACGGTAGCACAATAGTCTTGTGGAGTTAACGAAGGAAGAACCTTCCTCTGGCTTCACTACAAATGGGAAAACTTCATGTTCATTTCTGTTCTACCCAAGGTCATTTTATACTCATCACAAGAAATTTTCTCCTGCACCGCTACAAATAGATTGCAGGTTCAAAGACTCCATACCTTTTATTTTTTTCTAACATTCTCTTGGAGAACTTTCTCTTCATTTCCTTGGTTATTTTAGTTAATTCTTGATAACGTCCCAGCTTTTCTTAAGGAGCAGACACTCTGATTGGTAAAAATTTTCTGTGAGGAACATATAGCAGGATACTAACTTCCTGATTGTGTGCATCCTTAGAGAAGGTTTACATATAGTAGAAATCTAATGTACCTAATTTTATGTGACTTATGTTATAAGTCCACAGAACACATTCTATATGAGTGGTGGGAGCACACTCTTCTTATTTACACAAACAGGTCTTGAACACCTACTGTGTACTGTTGTGAGCACAGAAGTGTATAAGTCATTATTTTAGTTCTCTGGGTATTAAAGATGGAGTCAAACCACTTTTTTGAGACGGATCTGTGGGGAGAAGGTTAGGGACAATAAGATCCACTGACAGAGGTACCCTGGGATAGCCAGGACTTCGCAGCTGTTGGGTGCATTCTACAATCATCTTATAATCAATACCATGCCAGATTTCATGAAATATAGTTTATGTTAGAATATGTGTAAGGACTTAATCTCAGAGAGATGAAGAAGATGCTTCTCTTTTGCACACAAAATAAAACAGGACTATCTGTCTGAATACAGGAGCAGTTAAGGTAAAAGAAATTATTAGCTATAGAATTTCATTTTATGGTTCAAATATATTTAAAGATTAGGATATAATTGCCTGTGTTTTATACTGAAGTACAGATTTTTTTTATGGGGTAGTACTCCAATAGGGAGTCGTGGTGATGAAACAGGAGGAGGCCTTGTGACTGAGTGGGTGAAAGTGGCAAGGCTAGCAAGTTAACCCCTCATGGGGAGAAAGATGAGGCTTTCTTCTCTTGTAGAGAATTACAGTCTTGGATACCCACAGGGGCTATGCTACCTTGTTTCTACAGGGTCACCAGGAGTCCACTATATGACACTGAGTATGGTTTGGTTTGATTTGGTGGTGAAACAGTTAAGCAGCTAGCTGCTAACTGAAAGGTTGGAGGTTTGAAGACACTTAGTGGCTTTAGATCTGTTCTTATGGAGATTTTTACTAAGAAAATCCCATGGTGCAGTTCTACTCTGACCTACAACATCATTAGAAGTTGAAAATTAACATGATTAAACTTAACAACTTATGACATATTAGACTTGTGCATAGAGTGATACTAGAATTCAATATAATCACCTGGTCCAGTTTGGGAATTCAAAATAGAGTACACAAAAATTAAGTTTTGAAGTAGAAGTTGGAGCAATCTGGTGAAGACTACCGGGAAGGGAATTTTTAGAGGAGAGAACAATGTAAGCTCTGGAAACCAAGACAGGGAGGTGCGAGAGAAGGGGTGTGCATGGCAGTTCAGTGCTGTCATCGAATGCCCTGACTATTGTAGTTAGCTCTCATGGTTGCTTGCTAAGTAATTGCTTGGAAGTTTGGAGTGCATGCTAAAATACTTTGAGAGCTCTAATAATTTACTTCTAAGTAACCAGACTTTGAAAGCCTCAGAGAGCACAATTCTAACCCTGACACACCTGTGGTCACCATGAGTTGGTGTTGATTCAATGGTAACTTACCTTTGAATGTGTAAAGAGCAGTGTGAGGGGAGATGAAGACGAAAGACAGAAGGCAGAGGCAGATTGGAGAAGGTGAGGAGAGGAGAAATTGAAGGGTTAAGGCGAAATATGCATTTTCCGCAAGGTCAAAAATGAAAAGTTGGGCTGAATAACACTTTAGCTTGAAATGGCAATTTTTTTTCTTTTAAGATTTTCCAAAGCTGACATGCACACCCTGAGGCTTCTATCTTTGTGTCTGGGCGTGTGAAGGATTTTTTTTTCAAATCCTGATTTTTTTTTTTAAAGTCAGAAACGAAAACCCCAAGAACTCAGATTTTAAAATAACATTTATTGTGTTTTTCTCTGCTTGAAAGTAACACATGTTCATGTTTTATTGTGAAGGGTGCAAAAAAGGAAGCTAAAGTTACCACTAAGTCTAATATTCAGGGATGATATTATTAATATTTTAGAATCTTTTCTTCCAGTCTTTTATACATACACACCCACATACTCATATTCACACCCATATACATGTGCATTAAAAATTGTGATCACGTTCATATGTTGTTCTACAGCTGTTTTTTTTAATTTGACAAAATTTGACAGACATTTTACTGGGCTATTAAGTAATATTTTGCATACTATTTTTTTTGATATAAGAAAAAAGGTTTATATACAAGAGGAACAGGACATTGAGCCCAGTCCAGTTCAAAGTTATAAGTCCGATATTGACCCATACACCCAAAATAAGTCTATAAAGTCTCCTTCCGACTCACGAAGTCACAGGTCAGTGGGTGCAGAATCCCGGCGCTGGCAGGGGTCTCCACATGTCTTCTCACTTCCAGGGCTCAGAGTCCATCAACAGCAGAAGCAACTCATCGCTGGCAGAGGTCTCCATGTGGCTGTCCCAGCTTCAGAGGTCTGGCTCCCTCAGGGCAAAGCTGTGTGGTCTCTCCGCTGGCTCCTCCAGCTTCTTGAATGCTGCCTTCTTGTCGTGTCCATGATTTATCTTCTCTACATACTAATTTTTAATAGTGGCATACTAAAAAATCCTCACTGCCATCAAGTTGATACCAAGTCATAGCAACTCCATAGTCAGGACAAGGTAGAACTGCCTCTTTGAGTTTCTGAGACTGGACCTCTGCAGCAGTAGAAAGCCTGGTCCTTATTTTGAGGAACAGCTGGTGGTTTCCAATGTCCTGGTGGTTGACATGATTAATAGTCCAATGCATCCGATCTAACTTGCTGCTATTTGTGTACCCTATTGTTGCCATCAAATGCATTCTAGAATAAAGTTTTTTAATGTTTTAAACACAATCAAGAGGTTACATAAATAGTTGATATTATAACTGTTTTTATGTGTACAATTCAGTGACATGAAATATAGTCACTGTGGTGTAACCATCATCAAGATCTATTTTCCAGTTTTATCATTCCAAAAATTTCAGTAATCCTTAAAACAATATTACCAATTTTATACTTTCCCAGCCCTAGTCTACTTTCTGTCTCTATGTATTTGTCTATCTTATATATTTTGTATGAATAAGACCATACAGGAGTTGATTATTATTTCAATCATAGTGTTTTCAAAATTCATTCATTTCACAGTATGTATTAGAAATTCATTTCTCCTTATGCCTACTGTCTCATATATATTATATATGTTTTCTTTATCTATTTATTTATTGATGGGCCACTGGGCCAGGATCTTCCCTGCGTTTGTATTTAAGACCCATAATGCAATCTCCTAAGGATATAGCCTATTTCCAATATAAGCGGATGCTGTGGAAATGATTGCTTGTTTTTTTACTTGGTCTGGCTAGTAAATCCTTGGTTCTTTGAATTTGAGCCAGTGACCTACCACTTTTGGAATTCATTAATAGTCTATAAATCATCATCTGTTTGGAAATTATCAACAATCTCCTGGCCTTGGATTCATTCACCTATGCAGCCAGAAACTTATCTTATGACTTGCTGGTCTAATGTAGGTTCTGTAGCTACACAAGCCATCTGACCCATGGCCATTGAATTTGTCCACCTCTACAACTGTGTGGGACATTTGCTTGATACAAACCTCTCTATTTGCATATATATATATATATATATGTATTTCACTAGTTTTGCTTCTCAATAGAATTCAGCCTTAGCAAGGTTATTGTAACCATTGCTGCAAACAACATTCATATATATGTGTTCCTTTCAGTTCCTGATTTCAAGCCTTTTTGGTATACATCTGTCATGGATTGCATTCTTTCTCACAAAAAGCTGTGTCAAGTTTGCTAGACCATAATTATCAGTGGTTTGTCACTTATATAATAATGAAATTTGGTAGTGAGGTAATGGAATAATCATTTTTCATGATGTGATTAGCCTGTCAGTTGTAAGGGGATTAGGGTGGGATATGACACTCTTAATCAGGTAATAGTTCTGATCTGTTGTAAGTGTAGCTTTCCTTGGATCTATTCTGCATCATCCTTTTATCATCCAAGAGATAAAAGGAGAATGCAGTGAGAGGAGGAAGCTCTGAAGTATCACCAAGAAAGAACAACCAGGAGTTGATCATGTCTTCTGTACCCGAAGTCTCTGTACTGAGAACTCACTAAACCCAGGTGAAGATTGATGCTGAGACACATGAAGGTCTCCAGGGATCAACAGGTTCATAGATGGTGAAAGGTGGCAAGCAGTTTTTCTCCAGCACTGACACGGAGAGAAAGTCTTCTTCTAATTGATGCATTAAAGTCATACTGCTAGTCTCCTAATATGAGAAAGAAATTTCCCCTTATATTAAAGCAGTACTGAGTCACTGAGATAAAACTCAGGTATGGAATTTTACCAGATCATTTAGTAATTGGTGCTATTGAATAAGAGTGGGATAGCTAATTGCAGGTTGGAAGTTCAAATTCACCAAACTCTGTGGAAAAAAGTTTAGACTATATGCCCTCATAAGGACATACAGCCTCTGACATCCTATATATAGGGTGAATTGGGTTTGACATGACAAGAATGGGTTTTGAGAATAGTAATTCCCTATTTAACTTTTTGTAGCATCATTTTATAATCTCACCAGCAATATAGGAATTTTCCAATTAATTTATCCACTTGCTCACCCAAGCCTATCAATTTTCTGATATTGGTCATCTTAGTATGTGTGAGGTATTATATCTGTAGCTTTGGTTTTTTGTGGCTTCTATTTAAATCTGTCTAATAAAGAATGATATATACTTTTTCATGTGCATACTGGTCACTTGTATATCTTCTTTTAAGATAGGTTCACTCAACTCCTTTGCCCATTATCTTAGGTCCTCTAGATGAACAAAGTCCATGGGGGTCATAAATATAAATATATATATATATGTATACACACATACACACACGTATGTTGCCATTGAGTCAATGCAGACTCATAGCAGGCCCCTATGCATTTCTGAGACTGCAGCTGTTTATGAGACTAGGAAGCCCAGTATTTCCTCCGAGGAGCTGCTGGTGTTTACGAACTGTGGAGTGCAGCCCAGCATATACCATCAGTGCTCCTCAGACACACACGCCCAAACCCACAGTCTTCCAGCTGATGTTGTCTCATAGCGGCCTTATAGGACTGTTTTAAACTGCATCCTAGAGTTTCTTGGACTGTAAATATTCATGGAAGCCGACAACCTCATATTTCTCCTATAGAGCAGCTGGTGAATTGGAGCTGCTGGTTTGGGGGCTCGAAGACCAATGCTTAACCCAGTGCACCAGTGGGATCCTTTATGTCTTCATTTGTTTCAAGGAAATGTCTAATGCACTTGTGGAGACCCTTGAGAGTCCCACGTCTATGGATTATGTGTCAGACTGGAGGTTTTTCCTGACTATAGTGGTTGCTTTGGGCAAATCTGTGGCATAAGGCCTTTTTTAAAGTGTTGAAAATCAAGAATGTTACTTTGAGTTTTAACATATACTTGGATCAGGCTATTGTCTTTTCAATTACCTCTGTATATGTAAAAGCTGACATTGAAATAGGAAGGCTAAAGAACATATCAATGCATTCGAATTATGGTGTTTGCAAAGAATATATAAAATACCATGCACTGCCAAAAGAGCAAACAGATATGCCTTGGAAGAAGTATTGCCAGAATGAATTTTAGAGGCAATCATAGAATTTCATCTTCTATAATTTGGACATAATGTCAGGAGAGACCAATCCCTAGAGTAAGACATCCTGCTTGGTAAAGTAGAGCGGCAACCAAAAAGGGGAAGACCTTTGAGGAGATGGATTGACACAGTGGTTGCAACAATGAACTTAGGCATAGGAATGATTGTGACTGGCCCAGGACCAGGCAGTGTCTCCTTCTGTTCTGCATCGGGGTGCTAGGTGCTGAGACTGACTTGATGGCACTTAGGAACAAGTGGGAGGCTATGCTAATCCACATGGAAAAAAACACACCAGGCTCAAACAGAAGAACAACTTGGAGGATGGCACGGGATTGGACAGTGTTTGGTTCCATTGTCCATTGGGTTATTTTGAGTCAAAACGGACTCAACAGCACCCAAAAACAACGATGTCACAACAAGGGGTAGTGAATGAGAAACTGGCAGGTTGAGCAGCAAGCTTCCGGCTCACAATGTTGCAAAAGTTGGCAATTTCACAAATCAATTGTTCAAATGGGGTTGCAAAATCTGGAAAATTCTAGAATATACGTGTTGGACAGTAAAACTCTGACTCTTGTGCCAAGAACTGGAAGTCAAAGGATGGTGAGTTGAATGCAGGATCTGGAGTAGGCACAAACATGCACATATAATAAAACATATATATATATATATATATAATAAAACAAGAAAGATGCTTTTAAAAACTATTGCAGTGTTTCTGCAGCTGCCACATGGTTGTAGGTGATGTTTAGAACTGCCTTCTTCAAACATTCATTCTGTATCCCTTTTTGTCTTCATCAAACTTCTCTGTTCGTTGTGGTTGTATGCATGCTGTGGTGACCCAAACCTTCATTCTTGGTGTCTGGGTTCATAGTAATATTGAAATTGAGTTGTTTCAGTTTTTCAAAAACTTTAGTTCAAGGAAAGTGTCTATTAGAGGTGTCCTTCAGAATGTCTTGTATTCTAGAATGAACTCTTCTTGACCTCCATTATGTAATATTAATATGATTTCTTCTTGGTAATCCACATCATTTATACAAATCAATATGGTTACTCTCTTCTTTGCTTGTTAATGCAGAGGAATGAGAGCCCAAAATGGTGGGAGGGCCTTCTTAATATCTAGTTCAATGATATCACCATTTTATCTCATGGCAGGTGTATTTATTGTTTCCCTTGGAGCACAGCACAGTGTTGCAGGGACAAGAAGCAAAATTGTCATTGGGTCCCTTGGGGTCACTGTGAATGAGGCAAACTACCATTTCCACAATTTTATTCCTAGACTCACGCATGGATCATGGTTATGGGGCAAAAATAATACATATCTTCCTGAACAACACTCCTCCAACCATGTAAGATATTGCTCCCTAGCTGACATCATGTTTCTTAGAAAGCAATTGCATCATTCTGTCAAGCCAAGTGCTTCAAGATGATGAGTAACATGGCAATAACTGTGAATTCTAGGAACATGATCCCATTGTTGCATTCATTTGCTAGTGATCTAAGGTAATGCTGTATTAATGAGGTATTCTGAAAGGTTGTGGAGGATAATTTGGGCAGGAATGTTGCAGAAAGGGAAGGCAAATCTGTATCCAGAGAAGTGTGCATAAAAGTAAGAATGGAACACCATCCTTGTAGTGATGGAAGAGATCCAAATTATTCTACCTGTCATCAGGTTGCTGGCTGATCACCCATAGAAATCATGCATATTGGGAATTCAGTGTTGGCCTCTGCTGTTGGTACAATGGGCGCTCACAGTGGTTATAGCCAAGCCAGCTTTGGTGAGTGGAAAAATCTGGTTTGCTGATCCCGTATATAATCTCCATCCCTGGACTATGGTGACTTTGTCTTTGAGTTTAATTGGCAATGGCAGGATGTCCGTAGAAAGAGGTCAACTGATATCCATAGAATGGGTCATCTTAATTACTTGATCGCTAACATTCTCTGCTGAGGCCACCCTATGGTGAGATTTCACTAGACACACAAATGCCCCCAATTCTTTAGCTTATTCAGAGATATCTATCTACAGGCCTCTTCCCTGTACCTCTTGGTCACTAATTTTCCAGTCACACTCCTTCTACATCTCTGACCATCAAGTGAAATCTTTAACCATAACCCATAAATATATTACACACGTGGCCATAATTTTTTCCAAGCAAAATTTATAACCAGGTGCACTGTTTGAGGTTCTTCCACTAGGAGGGTTTTTCTTTGCCATTGCTCTTCAGGGAGTCCCTAGAAATATGCTTCACTGCTATGGCTGTTTACTTCTGTGTAGTGCCTGCCTGCATGTCTAAAACAACCATCAATAAATTGGATATGTGATCTTTTTTTCCTTAGCCAGGGACTCCTTGTGGGACCTTAGGTGCACACCAGCAGAAGGAAGAAATATCATGACAGAAGTGGGGGGAATGTTGAGACACTTTTTCATGTAACTTACTAGTGTCTTTAGGTCTTCTTCTAGCCTGATCTCATAGATACCACCACTTTCATTTAATGATGGAATGCAGTTGTACTTGACCAATTTTATGATTCTGTGGTTCAGACAACACTCAGTTCATGATGAACCGTTAAGCCAGGATATTGAATTGGGAGTCCATATCTAATCAAGAAACCAAAATCTGTCTCTGAAAAAGAGTGTTTATCTGAACAGGATGATAGAGCTGTGCTTGGTGATTCGACAATAGGAGTCTGCCAAAGACTTCAAACTGCATCCCCAAGAGCCCCTGATGCTTCAAGCACCATTGGATGAGCAGAGTAATATGGCTCAAGTTGCATAGCAGCTTGCACGCACCCTGAACCCATTGCAGATCATCCTATTATTCTGGAACCTACTCAAAAACAACAGCTTTTTGAGTCACTTGATAAATTACAGCCCAGAGTAGCACATCCAAATGAGGGATATTTTTTGAACCAAAGAGGTATTCTCAATATGTATCACACCACTGAGACCCTAGAATTTCACTAAAATGGGAGGCAACTCAATTTTTGTTGATGAATTTCTCATCCTCTAGCACAGAAATAAAAGCGGGCTAGTGCCAGCATAGATTCAGAACTTGGTTGCTAGTTGCGAGATAGGTGATTAAGCCTATCAACTGCTTTAGAAAAGAAACACAAAACTACCTGCTCCTTTAAACATCCACAGCCTCTGACACCTTGCATACAGGGTTTGTGTGTGTGTGTGTGTGTGGAGGGGCTGTTCTGAATTGACTTAATCCAGTGGACTTGGTTTAGGTTTGAGGTTTGGTAAAAAATAGCTTACTAATAAATTTGGAGCAATTGATAATTCATTCTTACTATGTCCAATCAATATCAAGTCATCAGATAAATATACCAGTGTGACATCTTGTGGAAGAGAGAGAGAGAGATGAAGTTACCTAGGGAATAAATTATGACTTAGAGTTGAATAGAATATGATATCTGATAGAAGATGATGCAGGTGAAATTCTGGCCTTGTTGGTGGAAGGCAATCTTCACTGCCTATTCCTTCCAAACTACAATCAAGAAGAAGGCACTGGCCAAATCTATAGCTGCATACCAGGTACCAGGAGATCTATTTTTGCTGAAGCTATGAAACTACTTCTGGGAAAGCAGTTGTAAATGAACTCACCACTTAGTTGAGTGTATGATAGTCAACTGTCATCCATGGAGAGACCAAAGAGAAAAATTAAGTGGGCACATAGTGGAATCAACACTCCTACATCATTCAAGTCCTTTAAGGTGGCACTAATCTTTGTAGTTCCTCCAGAAATAAGATATTGTTTGGGGTTTACTATTTCCTAGTAAAGGATAGTTTCTGTGACTCTCACTTGATTTTTCCTATCATAATAGTCCATATTCCACATTTCATAAATCTAATATGGTGGATCTCCCAGTTAAGACTGCATTAATAAACTAACTTTTATATGTCCTGCTTTTGGTGATGGGCTCTAGTAACATTTTGGGTCTCCTGAAATTAGTGTCACTTCAGAGGCAGTATACAGTAATCCCCCAAAGTATGATCATTTAATTTTCCCTAATAAAAATATTTGCAGATTCCTTTAGAGAAGATTAAGATAAAGATTGACAGTATACTTTTTTGGCAGTATTTTGGGGCCTTTCCTCAAGGGGGACCAGATTCTCATTCACTCAAACGTTTGTGAGTTTATAAGCTGACTCAAGTACGGAAATTGTTGGAGAGTACGGATAACTTGCTTCAACTTGATTTAATATAGGCCAGAGATTAGTTCATGCTTCTGCATACCAATCAAATAAATTGTTAGATTATTTTATAATCTTGTGAGCCCATATCAATGAACTCAGACTAATCCAACTTTATTTCTTTGTTTCATTATAGCACATCCTTTCCCAAAATAGTTTTATTGGCATATACTTGACATATCATACAACTTAATCATTCAGCCATATTAAGAAGATTTGTGGAATCATCACTCCTCCTTTTTCCTATCTATTAAAAATTATCAATACAATCTTTATGAATCTACCTGTGCTACATTTCATATATTGAAAATCATATGGAATGCAAGAAGAAAGTGAACAAACAAAACCCAACTATGACTAAAACAGGAAAACAACAGTGGCAAAGAAAATGGAAAATATTAAAACCTGAAACAATCTTAAAAAGGATGGCAACTGACAAGATATTATATTTTAATCTAACTACACCTACCATAATTGACTCTACAGTGTTCTATATCTGAAAACAAGGCTACTTACATCCTTGAAATAGGGTCAGAGTGAATTTAGTGGAGGCTTAATCCATGTGTGGACTCTGCAAATGGATTTTGTGCTTCCACTATCACCCACAGTCTTTTTCAAATTGAGTGTTTACAATTGAAGCTCTGATACTGTTCCCAATTTCAGACTTGATGATCCCACATTTTTTAACAGTTTTATTGGTACACTATCCACATATCATACAACCCAATAGTTAAATTATATTATATTATAAAATTATAACCACTTTGATTTGGAACTCTTGCCTTGAAGGTGTTCAATGAACGTTTGTCACCCTCAAGGCAACAGATCTGAACCAAAATTGAATAAACACCAGTTCTATCCCCTTGGGATAGTTGTCATGTGCTTCTCACAATAGGGAGTTTCAGTCTTAAATCCAGGGGCTGCAGGTGAGTTTGAGGTCAAGTTCAGTTCACTTAGTGAAGTTTCTATAACAAGTCCTTCTGGTGTGATCAGTGAAGACACCTTGTTGTGTGTCTTGAATGGACAGTCTAAATTCCCAGTAGTTTATAGCACATGGCCTGAATCATGAAATTCTAGATTGAGATTAAGTTGAAGCATCAATTTTGAAAATAGTACCATGCACATTCCCTCCTTGTATTCTATATAAGTATTGTTAAGCCCCCCACCCCAAGGGAAGGCTGCTTTTCCCCATTTTCCTCAAAACAAATGTACTGACCTTCTCTCAGACATACATATTCCCTTCCTCCCATCTTGACTTGAATTTTCAGTAGTCATTCCCATATATACTCCTTAGTTTTCTCTTGAGAGGTATTATATTAGGGAACTCAGTGGTATTGGAGTGCAGTGTTCCTTTTCCTGGATCATACTTTGTACTTCATTTTTTGTAATTTCTTGAGTCTTATATCTAGCTATAGATTTAGAGACAAAAATGAGTGGTGGAGGCAGATGCTAAGAAAATTCATCAAAGTCTTGTAAAGCATCTGCCTCAGGCGGTGCTCAGACACTGTCTCAGACAAAGGTTCTTCAGACACAGCTGGGTAATCACATCAGATAGGAATGAAAGAGATGATGATTTTACTGGGGAGATTTACTTAACAGGAAAAGATAGAGTGATCTTTTCAGATGGAGGCAATAAGGTTGTTTGTGGTGGATGGAGTGATTCAAGGGCATTTAGGAACCCAGTGTATTCAGTTTCCTGATTATCTAACCCATATGTCCCCAGTTGAAGTTTCAAGATCACATTCCTTCCCAGTCAGTGCCCTCACTTTAACTTCAGACAATTTGATGTTGGGAAACCTTATGAGGGCAATTCTACTCTGTCCTGTAGGATAGTTATGAGTTGCTACTGAACTAACAGAAATAAAAAGTGGAATTTGATATCTCTATCATATTTTGTCTTATCATTTATATCACATAACTCTCTATTCTTTCTATGTATTTTTGAAAAGTGCATGTTCAAAGAAATGTTTTGAAAGTTTCCCTATTCTTTTTCGAAGATGAGGACAGACAGCTCTTATAGAACCTGCAGCTCCAGATTGAGAATAGGTTGGCTCATTATCGTACATGACTAGGAAATTTGATTAATGCAAGCACAAGGAAAGAAACAACACGAGAAAATAGGTTCGGTCTTTAAACATTTAGCCTGTGTTGCTCAGACAGGTCCCTGGGTTTGTGAGGCACTGTAGCCACATAGTTGAAATGGACTCTATGGCAACAGAACTTTGTTTTCTCTGAAGTGTTCACACTTTCACATCTCCTCCTAGGTCACTTTGGGCTTTTTTTTCCCTGACAAAGGCACCCTGCTTGACTTTTATTGCTGCTAAGAAAGAACCTGGAGTCTCTAAAGTGAACAGCAAAATGTCAACACTTTACTAATTAGAAGATACCTTACAACTAAAATGAGCCAAAGAAGGACTGGGATTTCAAGCAGAGACCTAATTTTAAAGCAAAAAATGTAGGTGATGAGAGTCCCTATCTTGGTTGTTAGCATTCCCAGACCCACCCACATAGTGTCAGGCACAGAGACACAATTTGCTGGTTGAGTTGTTGACACAGTAATAATTTCATTGCTCAAAAGAAAAAAATAAAATTATCATTAATATGAAAACCAAATATTTAAAATTATGTTCATTTTTCATTCTTTTAAAAAATTAGTTGGGATTATATATGTATATCGTTCTATATTTCAATCATGTCAAGTAGAATGTACAATTGCTACCCCAGTTTCCAAGCATTCTTTTTCTATATGGACTCCCTTACATTGTCTCCTTTCTATCCAACCTACACCACTTATATATAACTCCTCTTCCCCAAATTCCTTATACTACTTGCTGTTCCTATAGGTTTATCAATCCTGAGTTTCATATACCACAAAACAGAAAACCATACAACACAGCTTCAAGAGGGAGGCCTCCAATGACAAAACACCTCTGAAATACACCCTAATATCAAAAAACAAAAGCAAAGCAAAATACAGAAAAGATTGAAAATCAGATGAGGTCCAGCATGCATCACACGGGTGAGGGTGGGGCATGTGGCAGGCTACTCATAAAGTTTTAACTGTTCAGGTCGGATTTATGACTTTACTCTTCTATACTCTTCTCACCCAAGCATTTTGGTTAGTGACCACTTTCATCCCATCCCTCAATTTAAAACTGTTCTCTTATTCAAATGGAGATGCATAAAGAATATTGGGTTAATAATCTTCTGGAGATCACTTAAATGTGGTATAAAACAAATTCTGAAGTAAATGATCATTATTGCTGCAAGATATATTAATTGTTGCTTCAAAGAATAGAATTCCATTGACTTGATGGATTTACGTGTTTTGGAAGACATAATTAAACATTCTATTTGACTCCATATTAATAGCCTGGTGAGAAAGGATTAATCTCCCCTTTGTTGTAATAGAGAATTGCTAACTAATTTGTTTATTGCTGCTGTTAATGAAATAACACAAGTACATAATTTAAAGGAATAGAAATTATATCTCTTACTATTCAGGAAGTTAGACATCATTATTCTGGTTACTGGCTCTAAAGGATGTTTCTCTTTCTCTTATGCTAGAAGAAATATCTTTCTCCATAGAGTCAACATTCCTTGATTCCATAGTATTCCACCCTGTGTCTATCCCTCCACTTGTCTCTATGTCTAATTTGCTGCCTTTATATCTCCAAAGTGAGTAGATTGAAGAAACACCCTACAGACACTATGTCTCTTTGACATAATAAAGAAAATCCTATTTGCATATATGATGTAGGATTCTAACACTTATTTTGGGGAGCCAAAGTTCAATCCATAACAATTCATAAAGCAATAATTATGAGAAACTGACAATGTTATTAACTTATAATATATAAAACATATTTTATAAATTAATGACAATATAAGAGAAGGGGAAAGCCACTGAGAAAAACTAGACAAAGTGTCTGCATACTATTAAAATTAAATCAGTATTAGGAGTCATGGTGGCAAGGTGGTGGTTATACATTGGGCTGCTAACCACAAAGTCAGCAGTTCAAAAGAACTAGCTGCTCTGTGGTAGAAAACTTTCAATTACTGTAAAGGATAACCATTTCAAAAACCAACAGAGGCTGTTCCATCCTGAACTCTGTGGTCACTATGAGTCAGAATTGACTTGATGACAGTGACTTTCATATTGACATCCCAACTCCAAAACGAAAATGAAACTCTTTGCCATTGAGTTGTTTGCGACTGATAGCTACCCCATAGAATACACTGCAATTGCCCCTGTGAGTTTCTGAGACTAAATATTTAAGAGAGTTGAAAGCCCCATCTTGCACCTTATTCTAAATGAAATTGCTTTTACTTCAAATAATAATTATTATCCCCAGGGTAACCACCAAGAAAATAATTGGAAATGTGTATAGTATAAGGAACAACAGAATTTTAAAAGTACCCTTAAAAAGATCAATTTAACACAAACCAAGGTAGTAGTGAAGAAACATTTATTCAACTATAAACTGTTTATCAGCAACACATACTACATTCAAAGACACAAGCTTACAAAAATGTTCTAAAGTGAAAAGATGGGAAAATAAAATGTAGAAACAGAAACAAAATAATGTTGGCATGCCAATACTAATACTGCACAAAATCGACTTTGATTTTGTTCCTCAAAAATTCTCAATAAAGACAAAGAAAACACTTTTATAATGATAAAAGTGTTAATCGAATTGGAAGATATAATGAGTGTATATACACATATTCACCTTAAAATCACCATCCTAAGTACAATAGTACTTGAAAACATCAATGTTCCACTTTTACTAATGGAGATAACAACTGGGAAGAAGATCAATAATGAAAAAGAAGGATTCAGCAACATTTCACACCAACAGATATCCATAGAACACTCCACCCAACAGCACTTGAGAACACCTTTTCATTATACATTCTATGAGATTGCCCACATGCCAGACTATTTTAAAATTCTAAATAAATGTAAGAAAATGGAAATCATTCAAAGTATGCTCTCACCATAATGAGCATGAAATTAGACATCAGTAATAGTGGAAAGAAGAGAAATTCCCAAGTATGTGAAAATTAAGCAGTTGCTGATCAAAGTGCCAAAGAAGAAAATACCAAAGCAATTAGATAATACTTTGTGACAAATTAAAAAAAATAACATAGCAAAACACATGTGATGCAGCTCAAGGGGTTCCTCGAGGAATATCCATAGTATTAACCACTTACAAAAAAAAAAACAAAAAAACAAGTCTTCTACAAATAAGTTAATTCTGACTTATCCCATATATAAGATTTCTATTTAGAGGTGTTGTATAGCATTGTAGGAGCCAACAACCTCATATTTTTTTCCCAACTGACTTCTAATAGAATTGAACCAACAACCTTTCATTTAGCAGTCCAAAACTTACCCATTAGCCCCACAAGAGCTTATTGTAAACAGAAGTCCTCAAAGCAATAGCCTAACCTTTCTTATACTATTTTATTGGAATTGAATCTAACTCTGTGGTAATCAGCCTTTAAGATCAAAAGAGTAGCATTTGCTAAACTTCAAATTTCAGAGTATTAGAAAAGAAGTAATGGAAACAGGAAACTGGAAGAAAGGGGAGTGATAGCATGCATATTGGGAGGGTTGCAATGGATCAGTTGGAACAAAATGTGTATGAATTGCTGAATGTGAAACTGATGGTCTGCTCTATAAACCTGAACCCAATTCACAATACAAAGTTAAAAATTTATATACTAGAAAGATAAAAGCAAATCAAACTCAAGCAATCAGAGGAAAGGGAATATAGAAGGTGAACTAAACCAAATCAAAAGTTGGTTCTTTGCAATGATCAACAAAATTGACAAACCTCTAACTATAATAACAGAGACAGAGAGAGAGGGAGGGAGAGAGAGAGAGAGAGAGAGAGAGAGAGAGAGAGAGAGAGAAGGAAAGAAGTCTCATATTACTAAAACCCAGAGTGAAAAAGGGATTAACTTTTGAGCAGTTCCTCAAAATATTAAAAATAGACTTACCATACAGTCCATCTATTTCACTCCTAGATATATGCCCCCCAAATGAAAGCTTATGTCTACACAAAGCTAATATTTAAATGTTCATATCATAGATATTGATGTTAGTAAAACATTAATATAAACATCAGGAAAATGCTAGAACTTTAACTTTCTAGTTAATTATTCCATTAGACAGAAAGTTATATGGTGGCTATGCATTGGGCATCTAACCACAAAGTCAGTAGTTCAAAACCACCAGTCACTCCTTGGGACTTTTTACTACCATAAAGAGTTATAAACTCAGAACCACACAGCGGAAGCTCTACCTTGTTCTCTAGGATTGCTACAAGTCAGAATAGACTAGATGGTAGTGAGCTTTGAGTTTGGTTTCACTCATTAATAGTGCCCAAGTATAAATAATCCAAATGTTTATAAGCTGATAAGTAAATACAATGTTGTTTGTTAATGCAGTGCAGAACCACTCAGCCATATAAAGGAATGAGACAGGCTTGCTGCAACCTAGATGAACCTTGGAAACACTCTGCTAAGTAAAAGAAGTCAGTCATAGATGATCACAAATTACATGATTCCATTTTCTTGAAATTTCTAAAAAAGGTGAATCTACTGAGAAAGAAAATTCATTAGTGGTTACCTAGATATTGGAAAAGGAGCTAGAGGAAAATGGTGAGTGATGGAGTGGAATTTCTTTGAGGGTGTGTTAGTCGGGGTAGGCTAGAGAACAAATTGATAAACATGCATATGCATATAAGGGAGAGGAATGGAACATTGAGAAAGCATCCCAACACAGTCCAGTCCAAGTCCATAAGTCTGACACTGTGTCAGGCAAGGTTCTCTTAGAGAAATAAAAATCAGGACACTAGTAATTCTTTTTATATATTTATATATAAAGAAAGGTATATAAGATAAGAAAGAAACAGTTAACTATCTATAAAGCAATATAGATCGCTCGGTGCAACTCACTTGTGTGAGGCAACTAGAGGACTGGCAGTCCTTCAAGACTTGAGGGCCACTGAGTAGTCCTCTGTAGAGCAATCCAGGCTATCTGGTAACAGACAGCAAACAGCAGAGCAGGTTGCCAACAGTCACCCACACGACAGAGTCCCACAGTCCCCAGCTCAAGAGATGTATATCCCAGGAGTGTGGCGAAGTAGGGTTTGAAGGATCCTCAACTCACAGCAACACAGTCCATGATTAGGTGTCCCACGGGTAGTGTTGCTTGGAGGTCGAGGCACAGGACGAACAAGGCAGTTCTCTGGTCCGAAGATCCGGAAATAAGAGAGAGGGTGGGACTCGACGAGCCCTTCCTATCTCTGTCCTTCAATTCATCCTCCGTGTTCATTGGCTGTGCCGTCACAACAGACCCACCAATCTTCTGTGGCCATGTTGGCGTAACAAACCTACCCATCACAATCCACCTCTTGCCAACATGGCACCTGTACACAATTTTTTACCCATGTAGAATTTCTAGACATCAATGAAATTAAACTTATCCTTAACATCAAGCATCTATCATACATATAAATGAGAACACACTGAGTCCAATTGTAGCTGATATATCATACATGAGCAAATATAAGATTCAATAAACTCATAAACAGAAAATACATGAACAATCACAAACCTCACTTCTGCAATTGATCACGTGGTCGTAATTGGTAGGTAGAACTACCTTTTTCTACTATCATTCTGTATTACCTTTGCTCTCAGCAATCACTTCAGCTGGTTGTGGTTTTTTGCCTGGTGGGGCGACCCAGACCTTCATTCCTGAGGGGTCTAGGTCATTAGATGTCCTGTCATGATGGGGTTGCTGTAATTTACCATTAACTTTTATCACAGGGCATGGTAGCATTGAGTCCGCCTATGGGATCTCTTGGATTCCAGATATATTCCTCTTTATCCCCATTATGTAACACCAGTCCAATTTCTACTTTATAATCTGGATCAATCACACCACTTAGTAAAGTGACACCCTTCCTGATCTGTTGATCCAAAGGTATGAGAAGCCCAAAGTGACCAGGGGGCATTCTCAGCTCCCAGTTCAGTGGAATCCGTGCTGTGTTTCCAGGTGGGAGAGTTCCTTCCTTTTGGACCAGGACCTCCAGTCCCAAAGAACATAAGGTTGCTGGGACAGGAAGCAAAAATGCTGCAAGTGGGTCAATAGGAGTAATAGTGAGTGGTGCCACTCCAGGTTCCTGGACCCATGAATCCTGGCTATTGGAGACACAGCACCATATATTGGCTGCTGGTTTAAAGCGTATACAGCTTCCTGGAGAACACTGCCCCAGCCTCGCAAATATATAAAAAGAATTACTAGTGTCCTGATTTTTATTTCTCTAAGAGAACCTTGCCTGACACAAGTAGTACCAGGAGTGGGGTGGAAGTAGGGCTTGAAGGATCCTCAACTCACAACAACACAGTCCACGATTATGTGTCCCACAGATAGGATTGCTTGGAGGTTGAGGCACAAGATGAACAAGGCAGCTCTCTGGTCCGGAGATCCAGAAGCAAGAGAGAGGGCAGGACTCGCCGAGCCCTTCCTATCTCTGCCCTTCAATTCATCCCATGTGTTCATTGGTCGTGCCGTCACAACAGACCCACCAATCTTCTGTGGCCATGTTGGCATAACAAACCTACCCATCACAGACACCAATCTATACGTCCTCTTCAGACTCATGAAGCACATGCAATGACGCCAGGACAATCACAGGCCAGTGCATGCAGTTTTCTCAGCACTGACAGGGGCCTCTCTGGGACTTCTCAAGCATCTCAGCACTGGCAATTGTCTCCATGTGACTTTTCCGGCTTCAGAGATCTGGTTCCATCAGGGTAGGCCCATGTGGCTTCTCCTCCCATATGTCTCACAGGCCTGTTTTATGTCTGGTCAGTAGAGGAGCTCCAGGTGACTGAGTCAGTGATCTCTCACCTCCAAGGGGAAATACCATGAGATATCTCAGAATTCTCAGGAGAAAGCCATGCCCACAAAGAGGTCTCATTGACTATCTCCAGATTGACAGGCTAGACTTCACCTCTATACTCCCAATTCTGAAATTGACACAAGAGTACATGATTGTCACAGATAGTCTGATAAAATATTCTAACATTTATTTTACAATTGCATAATTCCATTAATATACTAAAAACTATTGAATTGTCTACTTTACATAAGTGAATTGTTTACTATCTGCATTATATATCAACAAGGTTGTTTTATAGGTATGTTAATGTACATATACACATAATACATATGGATTGATGCACTAATACATGTACAATGTGGATCAACCATATATGAAATGAAAGAAGGCACTCACAAAATTCCTCATTCTGTGTGATCCGACTTATATGAAAAATCCAGAATTAGAAAACCTGTGCAGCTAGAAAATAGATTGCTGATGGCTTTAGATTTGTTCGACTAACTAGATATTTCCTCAAGGCCAAGGCAGGGACATGGAGGAAAATGGGAAGTAATTGATAATGTATAGGGTTTCCTTTTTCAGAGGTGTGAACAATTTCTAAACTTAGTGGTGATGGTTGTGCAATTCTGTAAATATGCTGAAAACCATTGAAATATATGCATATATTTTGTGTGATTTTTATATCTGAATCCTCAATAGACCTTTAAAATTGGGAATGAAGTAAGGGTTTAGTAGAAGAAGAAGGAGGAACTGATATCACAAGTCTGTGCGAGTCCTTGAATTTTGAGGGCCTCCGTTTTTTTTATGAAAATCAGAAGATAATACCAACATCAGAGAGTTGTTTTGGTAGTTAAATGTTCTGTGAGGTACCTAGTAAGTAGGTAATTGACACAGTCATTTCTATAAGACTTTAAGAAAATATTTAATTCTGAGTTGTCAGTTGCTACAATGGAAGCAAAAATTAGATATAGTAGATTTACATGGGCGAGTCCAGGAAGTCAGTGAGTCCAGGTAGGCAGTGAGTTCACGAAAAAAAACATAAATGTAGAGTTACTGTACACTGAGCTCTAGGGAACATATCCATTTTATTCTGCTGTTTTTCATGCTTGCTGAGTTTGGGAAAACTGGGCAGAATTTGGGTATTGATTTCAATTATATGGAGATAAGGGCTTACAGGTGAGCCCTTAGGTGAAAACTAGGTTTATCTTATATAAGAATTCTAGTTTTTCCAGCTAGCATTATCACTGTGTGTGTATATATATATATATATATATATATATATACACACACACATACATATTTCATAGGTCACATATCATCCCTTCCTATTGTCAGCAAATTAAGGAGAGCTAAATTTTAATAAAATGGACTCCCACCCAATACTTATGATGTCCAAACTAAGGTTTGGCCTGGGACTGTGCTTTCCCATGTATGCTGTTGGTGGAAGCAATTTTCATCCAAGAAGCACCTCTTTGAGTTTTTCCACACATGAGAAGTACCATTTCCTTCTTCTGGAAACAATCTGGTACTACGTATCTGTGGTTACTACATAATTTCTTGCCAACTTGAAGATATATAAAAAAGTGTAGGGGTAATATTCAAGCTATCATTCAGGTCACACAATGATAGTGCCTCCTTCTGGATGTGGCCTTCTCATAAGGAGGGTCCTAGGAACCTCCTCCCTCTTGGACCTTCTCCTTCTGGCTGAGGGACCACTCAGATACCTATCTGAATCACCACTATTGCATCCAAAGGACTTTGTACGTATGGACCTGTGATTTTCTGAATTCTGGATTATCCATTGCTTGTGACTTTGTGAATCTGAAAGTGACTTATGGACTGGTATCAGACTTATGGACTTGAGTTGGACTGGGAGGGACCTTTCTTTGATATACAATTATTTCTTGATATAAAGTTCTTTCTTACACATATATTCGTGTCACTGGATATTTCCACTAGTCAATCCTGCCTAACACACTGCCTAAATTTGATCATAACTTGGTCAGAGTCTGCTAAGTCAGTGGTTCTAAATATTCTTAATGCCTCAGGACTTTAATAGAGTTCCTCATGTTGTAGCTACCACCAACCATAAAATTACTTCCGTTGCTACTTCATAACTGTGATTTCACTGTGGTTTTGCATGAGACATCCCCTGTGAAAGGAGCAAGAACCCCTGTGCTAGGTGATCTAGGGGAATTGAAGCAAGTACTGATAAACACTTGTCCTTGAACGTTTGTCTGAGGCTTTGCAAATTAATTTAAAGAGGGGTCTCAGAATTGCTAGTTTTGGTAATAATGATATTGAAGCCAACTAAACTTCAGTTACAGAAGAAGTGTAACTGCTGGATTGAATGTTACCATCGGAGACAGCAGTATCTCACAACTTGGGGGAATTATGAAGCAGGTAAAGTTCTGGGACTTAAAAATTTGTCCTTTACAAGCCTGCTAGTCTGAGAACTTCTGTAAAGTACTTCCTTTTCACTCATAGTGCTGCTTATAGAGAGGATGACCTCCAGGTCACAAGTTATTCTCTTCAGAATCTATAATGACAATCTTTAGTTTTGCTGGGTTAAATGATTTAGGATTTGGGGGATACTCTATACATATACATATACTCTATAAAAACACAAACTATTTTGATATGTGTGGCAGTCATGTGCTTATGTTAATTTTATGATTGAAATGTAGGGGTGGAGTCTAGCCTGTTAATCTGGAGATAGCCATTGAGTATCCAATGAGGCCTCTATGTGGGCATGGATTTCTCCTGAGACTTCTGGGAAATCTCGCGATATTTCCCTGGTGAAGATGAGAAGCTATCTTCCCCAATTGTTGGTAGCTAGTTCTCAGAGATGATGAATCACAGAAAAGACAAGATAGCAGTGTCTGAGAAGCTGGAGGAGTCAGAGGAGAGGCCACCCGGCTTTGCCCTGATGGAGCGAGACCTCTGAAGCTGGAGCAGCCACATGGAAACCTCTGCCAGTGATGAGTTGCTTCTGCCACCACAGAATGCTGCTGATGGACCCTGAGCCCTGGAAGCAGAGAGCCGGGTCTCTGCACCAACTGGCCTGTGACTTCGTGAGTCAGAAGAAAACTTTATAGACTGATATTGGGCATATGGGTTAATATTGGACTTATGACTTTGAACTGGACTGGCCTGGGATGCTTTCTCAGTGTTCCATTCCTTTTGTATATAAACCCTTTTATATCCACATGCGTGTCTATGAAATTTGTTCCTCTAGTATACCCAGAGTAAGACAATATGCTTGCTGAAATCTGTCAGTCTTTTTGACTGGTTGATAAGTACTGTTCCTGAGATGAGATATGACAGTTCTACAAATTTATGTGGCAGTTTTGATGAAGAATCTTGGCTGTTATTTGAGGAGACAGTCTTAGAATGTCTTGGAATCATCCCTCCAGTGAACTGCCCTGGAATAGGAATTTCTTCAGAGTTCTGTGAGGAAAAAATAATAGGAAGAGCAAGGAAGTTACTTTGTATTGCATTTAAGCAAATTTGCTAAGACATTAGTAGTAGAGTGAGGAGAAAGTCATTGTGGAAGTTGATGTCAGATAACATCCAGGGACTGAATTTGTACTCAGTGGAAGAAGATGAGTATGACACTTGTAAATGCCATAGGAAGAAGTTCAGTTGAGCTGGCACACTTTGGTAATGGATTCCTTTTAGCAGTTGAATGCTTTGGAAGAAGGGAATTGTCATTCTCCTCTCTCACTCAGGGAGAGCAGGTGGCTAAGTGGAAGAAGAAATAGTGCCAAGTACCTTGAGGTTAATGACCTAGTTTCTCTAGTTATTTCTTATTGCTACTGGTGGATAGTAACCATCCAATAATTTATTTATAATATGTTAACACAGTGGGATCCTTTATTAAAGTTATTTAGAGAAATGGGAAATCTCAACAGAGCTATCACCAAGCACCTTTCTTATAGCAGCTACTGCTTGTGATGTCTTAGAATGAGAACATAAAATAATAATAATTTTAAAAGCTAACTTAGCCTGACAAAACTCTTTAAAGTTTCATTATTATCTCCATTACCTAAGTGACAAAAATATGGTCTAAGGAGGTTAGATAATTTATCCACAGACACACATCATCTAACTAAGTGGTTCTCAACTTTCCTAATGCTACAGCCCTTTAATATAGTTTCTCATGCTGTGGTGACACCCCATCCATAACATTATTTTCTTTGCTACTTCATAACTATAATTTTGAAACTGTTATAAATCAGCAACCTCTTTGAAAGGGTCCTTCGACCCCCAAAGTGGTCATGACCCACAGGTTGAGAACTGTTGCCCTAAGTGGTCAAGCTGAGATTAGAACCCGTGTCTGTCAGGTTTGGGTGACAGCATTCTTTTTGTAAAATATAATTTTATTTGGAGTTGTACAACTCTTATCACAATCCATACATCCATCGGTCATGTCAAGCACATTTGTGTATTTGTTGCCATCATCATCAAAATATTTGCTTTCTACTTGAGCCCTTGGTATCAGCTCCTCATTTTTTCCCCACTTCCCCCTCAAGAGTTCATGAGGGAGAAAGAATTCTTAATCTCAAAAATTCTACTGCTTTTATACTTAGCATAGGGGATTTCCCTAAGGCAAACAGAAGCTACAAAAAGTTTACTCATGTGAAGTATAGTTTGTCCATATGGAATTAGGAAAAATCCCAGTTTTCAATGTTGCATAATAATAACAAAATGTGTTTTATGATATCACTTTTATAGTTAAGGGAAACTATTCATATGTATTTATTTAATGCTGTGTTCATGTGGTGCTGTTTGCAGGGTTATCAGCAATAAGGTAAGACAAGTCTCAACATGTAAGCACTAATAACTGCTCTGGTCTCATTGGGTAAAATGAGTTAATTGACTAAGTTGAAACTCCAAAGGTACAGAAATAGGGCCTACCTTTGATGGCAAAGCTGTGCATCTAGGAATGCATCTAGGAATGTGCATCTAGGAATCCATGAAAATATTGAGGGTCATTACTAAAATGATTTATCACCTCTACTTATTTTATGTCTGCCTTGGTTTTAAATGCTTTTTTTAGCCATATAGAATTGTTTCCTCTTCTTGGAACATGGCAGGCTATTCCAGGGTTCTGTGCATTTGCTTGTGTTCTTTGCTCTGCTTGAGATGTGAGCTGTTTCCCCAAGCACCATCATTAGTTGGTTAAATCCTGCTTTTGATAGAAACACCACAAAGTGAGTACTTTCAAGTGACAAATTAATTTTCTTGCAACTCATGAAGTTAGAAGTCTTCATAGAGGCACTGTTCAAGGGGGTGACTTTTCTCTTTTGCCTGGGAGAAGGTTTTTGTACCTTTTTAGTTTCTGTCCCTAGTTTCATTGCAGATCTTCATGTGGCATAACATCTCTCTTTCCCAAGCTACGGCTGTTTGCCTCTGTACTCAAATCCCTTTTGTATCTCAAAGGAGATTGGCTTAAAATACACTTGACACTGGCAATAGCTTCATTAGCATTATGAGGACAACCCCCCCACCCCCCCAATAAGATATATCTACATATACAAGGTTTACAATTTAGAACATATTTGGGAGAGGCATAGTTCAATCCATAATAATTCATTTTTTAAAGCCCATGTCCCATTTTCTCAACCCCCACTATACCCTTTGCATTTCACTCTGCAATATTCATCTGCTTACTTATCTGTCTCTTTTAATTCCCATGAGGGTAAGCACTGCATTTTCTTTTGTTTACCCAGCACTTGGCAGTGTACTTGTTAGATAGCAGGAGCTTAATATATGTATACTGAATAAAGAACTAAATGAAATGCATCATAATATTTTGATAACTAAGGTGCTGCCTGCTTTTTTTTCTTTCTTTCTCCAAGACCATCTTGAGTTATGGGGGGACTCTGTAGGATATTATGAAAACTAAGGGTCAAAAATACTTGTTTAGTTGGACACTAGTGATAGCAATCACTGGCCTCACTAAGAGGACTGCTTTGTATCTCCAAATTGATGTGGCAATACAAAGTTTTATATGTATAAAAGGCTAAGTAAAGCAGCAGAGGGGAAGGTAAGATTGTTGCTTAGCAATCAAACATGTGTACCAGATACCATGTTTGTGCTTCTCGTTGATGGCGGTCTGAGATATAGCCAATGTGTTGAAGAAATATGGTGACAGCCATTTGTACCCAGAGATAAGAAGATTAAATGAGGCTTCTGATGTACTTGGGTTGCTGAGAATGATTGAAATTCTGTGAACTTGTATGTTTTCATGTGTGTCAGCAGGGATTTTTCTCCTTTCAAAGTGCCAAGTCTTTTCATAAACAGTCTTTATTCTTCACCCTCTTTCAAGGAAAAAAAATCAAGCCAGCATTCAATAGCCTTTGTTGGGAAAGCAGTGAGTACTCTCCAACATGTCAGGTTCCCACTTAGCCCCTCCTGGCAGAGGACACCACTTAGAAGGCAGCCACGAAGGACCCACAGTTTTGGCTGCCTAGAGAATTCAAAGGCTTTCCCTGTCCCAGCTCATTGTCTTCCATCAATTTTATAATCTTAAACAAATGAAAAACCCAGTAGCCCCAGTGAGGCTTATTAGTCTTGTTCTTCTGCAATTTTCTTCTTCTTTGTTCCTGGCTTAATCTTCACCTCTTGCAAAGGATTCACAATATTTAACTGTCTTTCTGCTTGGATGCAGTCATTGCTTTGTTTTGTTTGTCCCTCCAAAGGTAGAGGTATATCCAAAGGAGGAGTTAGAGCCTTTGAAAATAGCTGGATATTGGCACGGTTAAGCTGAGGGAGAAAAAAATTACAAAACTAAATCAGCATATGACCTTCAAAGTTCATAGAAATCCTTATTTCAGCTTAAATGTGCTAATGCCTCAGACTCTCTAGTAGCTCTTTGTAGTTTGTTTTTTTCTCTTTATGGATGTCAACGTATAAAAAGCCCTAGTGGAACTGTGGATTAAGTATTGTGCAGATAAACACCAGGTCAGTAGTTCGAACCCACCAGAACCTCTACAGGAGAAAAACACATCTGGCTGATCTCATTACAGATTTACAGTCTAAAAATTGTAAGGAGCAATTCTTTTATATCCTATACAGGGGCACAATGAGTTAGAATCAATTCTGTGGTAGTAGATGAGCTTATATTACTTTCATGAGCTTATATTCTATATTCATTAATGAATTTTTTACAAAGGTTAGGCCTCTGTAAAACCATACATATATAAAAGTTTACCTAATCTTTCTCAATCATTGTCCTCTATTCAAATTACAATATCACAACCAAACCAAACTTTGCCATTGTCTTTAAGATTTTGAAAGTGATTCTTGAAATGCTATGAGCAGTTTTGCTTCAGGAAATGATTAAAAATTGAGTTCAAGATTGTTTGCCATAACAAACAGGGAAGATGGATATGGGGCTAAAGGGTAAGGGGAGAAATGTGCATCCACCTTCATTTAAATAGGTAGAGGGTGAAAGAAATTTAGGAAGGAATGGATTTCACAGAAAGTTCCTGTGAACATGAGCTTCTGAGAGGGGGTACTCTTATGTAGATCTTCAAAAACAGTGGTATTAATTTCTTATGCCACTGTATTGAATTTTCTTGTGTATACATAAGCAATTATGAATATAAGATCCTCTACTAGCTTAAAAAACACTGGGGATTATAGTGTATAGTGTATAGTGTATACACCTATCTCCACTTTGCTCTGTCGCTTGATATCTTTACATGACAACTACTTCATTTTCTTTTATAGCTATATTTTTTTAGTTATAAAATTTATTGAACTCTTATTGATGAATGAAGTAAAATCTTTAAAAACTTGACACAAAACTGCCCCCTCCCTACTCTCCAAATGGAATTTGAAGACTTTTGCTTCTGGTGTGACGAAATAGCAAAACAGAGCACTACAAAATTCATGGATGGGACAGACTCGACCCCGAGGCACACGCACACCTGCCTATAAATTAACAGTGGGATGTCCCCACAAGCCTGGTGGCAGGGGGGGGGGAGGGGGTGTCAGACGGTGCTGTCCTCAGGCTGCCTCTCTCAAATTTACAGCTGTATTTTATTGTAATAGATATGCCCTGTTTTTTTTTCTTTCATGAATTTGTAAGTATGTTTGCAAGATAAATTCTTAAAACTGGAATAATTGAATAAAAGCACAAATCAATTTATAATAAATTCATTCTACATGTTACCATGTTGTCCTCTATAGAAGTGAACCAATTAGGCTTTCATCAGTAGGGTATGAGGATGCCTTTTTTCCATAGCCTAACCAGGGATTGTTGTCAGAATGAGAGA
Organism: Nesogale talazaci; assembly: GCA_004026705.1. Taxonomy (NCBI): domain Eukaryota; kingdom Metazoa; phylum Chordata; class Mammalia; order Afrosoricida; family Tenrecidae; genus Nesogale; species Nesogale talazaci. The sequence continues at coordinate 231,676 of PVJH01000417.1, read as the reverse complement.
AGAAATGGGGTGTCTTAATAGTTTTATTTTGCTTCTATTTTACTTTGAGTGAGATTACAACTTGTATTCCCTTTTTGGTGAATTGTCCCTTCCTTTGAGCATTTCCCATCACCCCAGCCTTATTGAGTTGTTGGGCCTTCTAAAATAGTGTACTAATCTTTAGAATTTGAATTTATCGTGAAGCTCGTCCCTAATGAGGTGGAATTTGGGATGCAGAACTTAATTCCACTCAGTTAATAAATACTGAGCTTCACACTGACAGAAAAAAAATCTGGGTTGATGTTAGAGGAGCATGGGAGAAGTTGTTCCCTTGAACACAATCATCCAATGTCGTGATTTTTCAGCAAACACAATCAAGACTGTATCCTGACTATAATGAACAATATCAGAGAAAAGCGAAACCCATAGAAAAGATAGCTAATGAGATATATATTTCCCCCCACCAACAAACATGTTATTCTGTTGTCACTATGAGTCAGCACGTAACAACAACATTGTGAAGTAAAGGACTATCACTGTCATTATTTTGCATGTTATTTTTCATGTTGTTTTTACAATCTAATGTGTACTTGACATAGCATATTTCAGTTCACATTCCATCCATTTCAAAGTGGCATTTTCAGTAACTGCACAAGCCACAAATTATCATTTTGCACTGTTCAATTATAAGAAATAGAGAGCTTTTGAAGGATTATTTTTATAACTATCTAATTATTTCATTAAATAATTTTAGATGCACAGATTTCCTTTATAACCTTGACTTGGTTTCTCTGAATGCTAGAATCTTGTATGACCACAGCGCATTTATCAAAACTAAGGAATATGCAATGGTTTAATGACAATAGGACACTTGATGGCTAATAGCTGAACTGTACTGCAGGAGAATGATATGGCAGTCTGCTTTTGTAAAGATTGAAAATCTCAGAAACCCTACTGCCACTTATATTTTGTATTGTAGGGTTGCTATGAGGCAGAAATGACTTGATGGTAGTTGTATTTGCTTGTTTGTAATGTCATTAACTAAACTGTAGATCTCATTTGGATTTCCTCAGATTTTCAATACTGCCCTTTATTCTGTCCAGTATCTAAGTAAGTATAGAATACTGTGCTGATTTTAATACTACTATGCTTCATTCTTTCCCACTCATAATTCTTGTTTTCCTGAGATCATTGTATTAAATCATTTTTTGGATGTTTCTTTTGGTATTTACTTCTGTTTAGCTAAAAACATAATTGTTCTGTGATTATTTATTTGTGTTTATATGTTTTTTGAATATGGAACGCTTCACAAATTTGCATGTCATCCTTGTGCAGGGGCCATGCTAATCCTCTCTGTGTCGTTCCAGTTATAGTATATGTGCTGCCGAAGCGAGCACTATTTGTATTTATATTGTCTTATATTTATATTTGAACAGTTTTATTGGCATATACTTCACATATTGTGCAATTTAATCATTCATTCATATTAAAGAGCAATTCAGTCATCTCCACAAACAATTTCAGAACATTTTCTTCTTGTAATCATTGTTGTTAGTTCCCATTTCCCTCTATCCTCCGCTCAGGTAATTATTAACCCAGTTATTGTCTCTATAGTTTGAAATGTCTTGGATTTCTTATACAGAAAATCATATAAAGCACAAACAGGAAGGGAACAACAATAAACCAGCAATAATGACAAGACAAAACAGAGAAAAACCTCAATAAAGTGGAATATAAAACATACTAAACATGAAAACACTTTGAAATGGGTCAAAAGGAAGATCTAATAATAGAGTGTAATATTTTAATCCAGTTACTTATGCATAATCAAATTTATAATGCTCTCTGTCTGATAATAAGGGTATTCACATCCCTGCACTATATTCATAGGAGACTTAATTGATGTGTGGGCCCTACAAATGGATTTTGAGCTTCCACTGCCATCCACAGCCTTCTGCAAACTGGGCATTCAGAATTTAAGCTCTGATGCCAATTTGTCTTTGGGTTATGTACTGTGATAATTATAGATCTTAGATCACACATTCTGGTAAAGCTTCCCCTAAGATAGCTGATGCCTCACTTAGATGGCTACTTATTTGAAGACAAGACTTCATGACTCAGATTCTTTTCTTTCTGATAGCTTGGCACTATCTAGTTCTTTCACAACACTTTGCTATAGCACCCATATCTTCAGTGATCTCTTCTTGAAGGCTAAATGAAATAGCAGCATGTCATAAAAGTCCATTGTTCTTAGATAGGACTAGAAATAAATTTGAACCCCCAATCCATTCATATATCTATGGTTGATAAATGTCTTTGGCTTATTTTAGCAGGTGAACTAAAAAGGGACATAAAGTCTTATGTACAGCAGAGTAACGATTATATAAACACACTGAAAACTATGCACCAAGATGTCTAGATAACATTTAACACTACAAATTCCAATGGTGTTAGCAGTTAGGTGACAAACTGATTCTTTTAAAAATTCCCAAATCTGTCTTAATAAACATTCTGATTGTTGACTTTCTCAAATACTGCTCTGGGTGGTGGTTGAGCGGGAGTGTTGCTGCCACATCTAGCAGGGGCTTTGGTCTGGTTCTGAGGAGAGCTGAGTGGTACTGGCCCTTTCCCCAGGTAGGGGCAGAGTTCTGTCACTGTGCCCCGTCCTCTCCTCTGCTGTCACTCAACTAGGCCTTTCTGCCACTTCCAGGCCCTCCCAACTTGAGCTGGTGCATGTGAGCCGCCAGCCACTCCGCCTGTTTACACAAAAAGAAGCAGACATGGTTTAACTGCCTCGAAGGTGCCTACACGCAGGCCTGCAACCACCCATGGAGGCGGTTTTACCTGCTTAAATGTTTGGGGAATTACACAGATAACATGTCACCTGGCCAGCTCTGGAAGGCCAAGAGCCAACTCTTGCTCATCTCACCCTATTCCCTTTCTTTTTCTCAAGGAGGCACAGGAGAGCAGCAGATCCAAGGAGCAGGGCATCTGAGTTCCATAGAAATATACTTAACTGTGTTTTCCCAAATGGGAGGCTTCTTCACTTGGTTTACCCACTGTGAGTTACATAATCTGCTGTCAACTTGCGACTTAAAAGTGAAGGGGTGGCGTTTAACCTGTCAATCTGGTTGCAGCTTGAGGACCTCATTTAGAGGTGCTTAGACTATAAATAGCTTGCTGGAGGTTGGACACACACTCATTCCCTGTGAGACAGTCCTTCTGATAAGAAACAATGCATTATGCTAGAGCCCTGGGAGCTGGAGGAGCCACATAGAGACTCTTATCAGCACTGAGATGCCTCTACTGCCACTGGATTTATCAGACTTTCTACCCATGTGATCTTTCTGCATTTGGCATTATTGCATGAACGCATGGGCGGAAAGAGGAATTTATGGACTAGTATTAGACTTATGGGCTAATATTGGATTTATGGACTTGATCTAGACTAGGCTGGAGTATTCTCTTAATGTACAATGACTTTTTTCTATAAAGCTCTTTCTTACACACCAGTGACTATGGATTTGTTTCTGTAGCCAACACAGTCTAGCACATCCTCCAACAGATGGATAATTGCCTTCTCTGATATATACATACTCCTTTGCCCCCGTCTTTTCTTAAATTTCCAATCAGATACACTTACCACTCTGGTAGGGTTATCTGTTAACTTAGGGTGACTTAGCACAGTGTTGTATATAGCAACAATAGAAGGGTCTCCATCTCCCCTATCTTGAGAAACTGTGCATAGCTAAGGTGAAATATTCCTCTGTTGAAGTGGTTTTTGCTTGAGACTGGATTAGAGAGTTACATGATCTGAGAGCAGAAAGAAGCCTGCCTTTGGTTTATCCTTATAGCACTGGACTCATATATTTATCATATTGTGATCGACAAACTTCATTTAGCATGACGGTTTCCAGGTCCACCCATGTCTTGAGGCATTTCATGGTTTCACTGCTGTTTTATAGGGATACTTAGTACTCTGTTCTGGGTATGTATCAGAAATTATTTATTGTTACGGATGTGCATTTGGGATGTTTTCAGTGTCTTTCCATTGTGAATGTTTTCACTTCTGAAATATTGAGTCTATGTTAATAGTGATGAAATAATTTAGAGAAAGTTAGTGATCAATATAATTGAATTACACGTGCAGAAATTGTGGAATTGGCATGTTTTTGTGTATATATTTCATTATAATTAGAAACAAAAAAGAAAACAAATTAAAAAAGCATGCAGAAAAAAATGTTTAAACAAAATTAAAAAATATCCCGGGCTTTTGAGGAAGTTGTGTAGGAGGTAATTATATTGAGACATACATAGTAGAGCTAAAAATCCTTTTATAACTTCACATTTGGTTATCAAATTGAGATGGTATAAAATTATACATAGTAAATAGTCTTCCCTGAAAAGTATAAATATATTAATTTTCCTAAAAGTTCCAGGATTGTTGTTGAGAAGGATGGTGCCATTTTGATTCCTGACCCTTTGTATGTGATTTTTATAATCCCCACTGGCCACCTATGCCCCATTGTCAGGAGAAACTAGTCCCTAGAAAAGGACAGCATGCTTGGTAAAGTAGGGAAGCACCACTGAAGAAGTCCCTCAATGAGATTTTATTGATCAGAACAGTGGCTGTGATTGTGAGGATGGTGCAGGACCAGATGTTTCATTTTGTTATGCATAGGGTCACTATCATACCTAACAACAATGACCTGGGACTTTAGGGTCTTCTATTTATTCCATATATCCTAAAATTAAGTGATTATGTGTCTTTTCATGTTCATTGCTGTTTTAATTAGGTGTTGTTTCAACTTGGCTGGGCAAGGGTTCTCAATCATTTGGAAATAATCTTTTCATGATATGACCTAACATAGCATATTAAACTTTATGATGGGTTCAGCTTTAAACATCAAAGCAGTTTTTGGAAATATTAGAGTAGAATGCCACCCTCTTACTCATAGCCCTGATGCAATTGGAAGAATTTTTCTTAGGCTTCTGACCTACTTCATATATAAGTTGAAGGTGTGGGGAAGCTTGCTCACTTCTTAATGGTTCTGGATTCAGAATCTGGCTATTTGACTTCAGCAGTTTTGGCTTGCCACATTATGTGAGGACCTTGGGAGCTATTTGATTCATTGGATTCTGCTGTCATAAGCCTGACATTCTGAACTTTGATTTGTCTGTATTTCATTATCTACCAGCTTATAGTCTTCCTGCTTCATATTCCTTCTTCTTGGTTCACCTTCCTGTTTTCTGGCTCAACAAATCCCATAGCTCTGTAGTATCAAGAGACTTATAAAGTATAGACTTGAATGGAACCTCTACAATTAAGTGTGCAATTTTCTTGCTATAACTATATACCTATTATTTATTATCTATATATCTTCTCTCCCTAAGCATTTGATGAGTCTTTTAATGTGACTTTTAAAGCAATATAGTCTAGTTATCGAGTAGTTTCTTGCATTTTAAAAAATGATTTCTTTGAATTTTATCTAATCTATTTTTCTTGAACTATTTTTTCATACTGGAATTCTTAATTATCTTTTAATTAATTTTTTCTTTCCACTTTGCAACTCTTTTTATTGTTTTCTATTTTTTTGTATCAAATGCTGCTGATCTTTTCACTTGGCAAGGGTGAATTTTAAGTTACAGGAATTATTTATCCAATGTTTTCTATTTTTAAGGAACTTTCTCTCCATTTTCTTTTAAAAATTGTCTCTATACACTTTATTGCATATTTTAAATTCCTTAAAGTGCGTGTATTTTCTTGTGTTCCTTTTTATAGCATTTTGTTTTATATTGTATTACATATACACATAACTATCTCTCTTGTTGCTGTTAGGTTTTGTCAAGTTGGTTCTGATGCACACCAATCCCATGTACAATAGAGAAAAAGCACTGCCCGGTCCTGTCCATCCTCACAAATTTTCCTATATTTGAGCTCACTGTTGCAGTCTAAAAGCGGATCCCTCTTGGTGATATGTCTAAAGTATGTCACATTGAGTTTCACCATCCTTACTTTTCAGGAAAATTCTGGCTGTATTCTTCCAAGCCAGATGTGTATATACAGTATTCTTCACCAGAACCACAATTTAATTCCATCACCTCTTCAATTTCCCTTATTCATTGTCCATTTTTCACAAGCATATGAGGAAATAGAAAAGACTATGTCTTGATTCAGGCACATCTTAGCCTTCAAGGTATCATTTTTGTGTGTTGTTTAACACATTAAAAGGTCATTTGCAGCAGATTTGCCAAATTCAATGCATTGCTTTATTTACTCACTGATGCTTTCATGGATGTTGATTGCAGACCCAAATAAGATAAAAATCCTTTACAATTTCAATATTGTCTACATATATCATGATGCTGCTTACTGACCTAGTTATGAGAAGTCTGCTTTTTTTATATTGAGGTGTCATTAGTTATAGCACTCATGTACGGCTCTACTACTCACTGTGTTATTTCTATTGGCTCTGTGTTTTCATAACCAATATATAGAGATTTCTGATCATCCTTTTATACATAAGTGTAAGTCATAATTAAATATGAAAGTATATAATTACATATCCATTTTTCATCATCCAAAATCACAATTGATGAGGACAGAGATGGACTTTTTGTTGTTGTTGCTTTTAATAGACTACTCTGTATCACCAAAGAGGTATCTTTCAGTTTCCTAGTTGAGAGTATAATCATGTCTGCTGATATTTGGGAGACATATGAGGGAAAGGCACTAACATTTTCACTGTTCATTCTATGGGCATTTATCTAAAGCTTTTTGTTTCAGTTGTATCTTTTACTTACATCATCAGCTGCTCTTGGTGTTTAAGACCAGATTATTTTTGATTCAACCTTAATAGAAATTGAGACACTTGGAGTAGGAAGAAGTTCTGCTATCAGCTCCATTCTGTATTCTTCCTTGGATCTTGTATTTCAAATTGAATCTTTGATTCTTGAGCCTTTCCAACATTTTTCAGTTTCACATAGACTTCTTTCTTGATGACTATTCTTACTATGGAATTAGATTAAAATTTACTATAAGATTAGATTTATCTGACCTTGCGCTTCAGTTACTACTCCATCATTTGTTCTCCATTTTCCTAAGGTATTTTACTTATTGGGTCTGCTGTTAACTTCCTTCCCATTCTCTTTGTACTTTGGGGTTTATGCATTTTTATTCATTTATTTTCATTTTACTTTAGTTTCACTAGTAAATGGAGAAAAACATGTAAGTCTAATTAATTATGTCTAACAGTCTAAACATTTAATTTTAAGAATTACCAATATGTAAAAGTGGCTCCTGTTTTGAATCAGAATTAAATTAATGGCAGTGGGTTTGGTTTGTCAATGAACCTTCACAGGTGTTTTTTTGACTATCAAGGATTCAAGCACATCTCCTTTGTGATTCTCGATTCCTACCCTGAGTATTTAAAATTACAGTGCTTTTCTGAACTATGTTTTAGGGAAGAACAAAACCAAAATTCAAATATAAATTTTAGAGCTATAGTTCTTAAGTCTCAAATGGGACATAAACAAGACAAAGACAAAATAATTTGAATGAAGATCATTAGCTTGAAGTCATAATGGTGTCCAAGGTACCTCAGTGATATAGCCTCTGAAATAATACACAAACAGCAAAAGAAAAAAAATCACAAAATCGTGAATGACAGCAGATCAATTCACCACAGTTTCAGCCAAGACTATGCAAATGAGTAATGGAGTAAGGATGGGATAATTACTCTACTTTAAGTTAGAAAAACTTATAAGATTAGTTCAATGGGATGGAGGTTCGATTCGAGCTCCACGTAGCAAAGGCTGAGCCTCCTACTCCCACCACCTGAGGGAGAAGGTTATATGTAGATCCCTGATATCAGTTCCACCTTTCTATTCCACCATCCCTCCACCCTCCCAGTATCACTGCTCCCATGTGTTTTTATCACTTTTATTTTAGTTGGTTCTGTTTTAATACCAACAATTTCATTTATTTATTGTGTTATTTGTATCTTCCTTTTATTTGTTTGAACTGCCAATAATTTTTTATCTTGTTAATGTTTTCGAAGAATCAACTTCTTGTCTTGTTGATTCTATTATTTTTCTGTTGCATTTATTTCTGCTTGTAAAAGTTAAAGACTGTCACTCCATATCAAATTTGCCAACAGCTCATACACCTGTTTCCTTTCACTGATTTTGGTTTTCAGTGTCTTCTCCTAGTCATCTCCATCTCACCAGGCTTTTTCTATCTTTGCTGTTGAAGGTCAGTGGTTCAAGCCTACCAGCTGCTCCACAAGAGAATACTAAGGGAGTGTGAATCTATAACGCCATGGAAACTTTATGGCGCATTTCCACTTTGTTCTATAGGTACACTGTGAGTCAGAATTTCCTCAGTGCAGGGTATTTGGGTTCAAACACCTCAAAGGAAGAAGCCATTTCAATTATGGAGAAGAGTAAAAGAGATTATACTCCAAATTTTTCTATGAAGTCATAAAAACCACTACAACATAATCAGATAAGGATAATTAAAGGAAATTCCAAGTCAAACCCTCTCATGAAGACAGGTTCAAAAGCCTAAACAAAATATGAGACAATTAAATGTAGCCAAGCATAGAATAGAGAATTCTTTATTAACAAGAGCTATCCAAATAATGTAAGGCTAATCTAGCATTACAAAATGAATTAATGCAACTTATCAATTTAACAGAGAATAAAACATCTTAATAAATATGAAAATGATAGATAATATTCAAAATCCATTGATTATAATAAAAAAACTTAGCAAAGTAGACCAAAAAAGAAACATCTGTATCCTGATACAAGGAATATGTAAGCTTATTACATCAAACATCATTTCTGAGAGATGATGTTGCAGAGACAATTAAGAGGGAAGGGGTGGACTTTATTTTGTCAGTCAGGTCACATTGTGATGACCTCATTTGGATGAGTTTGGGAGATAAATAGTTCACGGGGGACCAGATCTCCACTCTCAGACTACACAGTCCTGTTGGCAAGTCACATGGAGTTATGCTGATAGTGCCAGAATCCTGGAGATGGTGAAGTCACAGCGAGAACCCTGCCAGCTCTCAGATGTTTTCACCACCCCTCATTCCACTAGACTTTGCACCCACTGGCTTTTGTCTTTCTGTATTTGGTGTCATTGCATGTGCTGCATGAGTCAGAAGAGGAATTGATAGATTGGAATCAGAAATATGTGCAAATATCAGACTTATGTATGTGGTCCTGATGGAGCTGGGATGTGTTCTTAGTATGCAATTACTCTTTGATATAAAGCCCTTTCTTATACACTGATGAGTCTCCTTAATTTTGTTTCTCTACTTCTCCCAGTGTAACACAGAAGAATTTTGACAAAATTCTGTGTAAGTTTAGAAGCAAGACAAGGATACTGATTTGCAGTATGCTGATTCAGTATTGAAATAGAAATATATTAAGAGAGAAAAGAAGTAAATTATATGATCATTGAGAAGGGAGAAATAAAATTGGTATGTGTAGACAAATATGACATTCTACAATGAATATATTAAGATATATTAAGATATATTATTATAATTAATCAGAATTTAGTAACATTGACAAATTTTACAAATGAATTTAGATAAATCAATAATATTTCTAGTCAACATTTAATATTCAACATTTCTATTAGAATTGTTTGCAAAAAGACAGCATTCACTAGCAACCACAGATATAAGGTAACTAAGATATTATTTTCCTAAGTTTGCAAGCACTTTGTGAAGAACATTGTGAAATGGAAATCTATATCATATTCTTGAATAGAAAGATTCAACTAGAAATTAATGAATTCACTCCAAATTCATCTATTGAGTCAATAAATGTCATTCAAATTCTCACTAGGAATTTCAATGGAACTCACGAAACTAATTGTAAAATTAATATGAAAGAGCCAAGGGCAAAAAATAGCCAGTATAGTAACCAAGGAAAAGAATCAGGTTGGCAGGAGTGCTTTAGCACTCCAGAATATTAAGGGATATTATAAAACTATTGTAGTGAAGAACGGTTAAGGAGATCAATTTTATTGAAGTATAATTTACATACCATGAATGGTATCGATTTTAAGTCTAGAATTCAGGGGATTTTGACAATGGTGTGTGCCTGTTGTGAGGAGCTGTGGTGGTAACATTATTAAGTGCGTGGTTGAGAATGGAAAAATCTGTGATTAGGATGCACCAGTTGCTCTATGGGATACAGATGTGACAGTCTGCTTCCTTAAAGATGTCAATCTTGGATCTTTTTTGTACTCAGCCGCTCTTCTCAAACCAGGGTCCCTGACAACTAGTGCTTGAATTTCTGTCACTAAATGGTTGTTTGAGATAATTAATTCTGGAGGCACTGTGGGTTGGGCATTGGGCTGCTAACCACAAACCCAACGCTGCTCTGTGGAGACAAAGATTAAGGCGCCTCCCCCCATAAAGAAACTCTGTATAATTGATTTAGTGGCAGTGGTTTTTGTTTGACACTCAGTTAAAATTGAATTTTTTTGTATCTTGTGATCCTTAATCTTTATCTTAAGAACTACACCCTAGGGAATCTCTTGCACATGTACAGACACCAGGCATGTGAAAATCATCATATTCCTGTTGCTTACATTGTTCTGCTTCGAGGTATGTGGCCCCTCCTTTTGTGGTACTCCTACATTTTAATGTCAAATTTGATCAGTGTTGCCCCTACTAGTTTGTTGGTGTTCTCATTTTATTTTAATTAACTTTTACACTTCATGAAACATTTTTTTTTATTTTTAAGAATTTCACTTTACACATGGGAAGTTTTAGGCCTCTATGGAGCACAATGGATATATGTTGGGTTGCTAACCACTAGGTAAGCAGTTGGAAACCACCAACCTCTCCTCATGAGAAGAGGATTTCTATGCTTGTAAGAGTTACAGTGAAGAAGAAGGAGGAGGAGGAGGAGGAGGAGGAAGAGAAGGAGAAGGAAAATTAGTCTCAGAAACCCCAGGGACATTTCTACCCTGTTGAATAAGGCCAGTATGAGCTGGCATGACTTGATAGTATGAGTTTGACTTTTATTAGTTTGATGAGACATACAAGTAGAGAGGTCCAGTAGGCAAATGAATATATTTAAATAAAATGTGCATGGCGCATAATATCCACTCACTGCATGTTAGCTGTCATTATTATCACCATTCAAATCAATAATCCAAAAAGTAGTTGAATATTTTCAGTCCTATGTCCACATCAAACAACCAATTCTATTATTCAAAAGAGATGTGTTAGACTTCTTAAATCAGCTTTCAAATAGTCAAGAAAGTAACTGAGGAATTTAGCAACCCTCCAGGATTTGTGTGCCAGCAATGACTCCTTTAAAACAAAGCAAAATAAAACAAAATGGATCATCTCAAAGTTGGATTTGGTTTCCCTCAAGAAAATGAACTCAGAAATAATTTGTGTAGCATTTAACAGCTCTTCTTCCCACAGCTATGTTCCTACCAGACAGATGGAACAATGTGTTCGGAGGCTGTGCTTCTGTTATCCTTAGGCAGTGGTAACTTGTAAAGGATGTTCCTTTCACAGATCTTGTTATCACTTATAAAATTGCTGTCACTTTATTCCCTCTGCTTTCAATTACATATTATCTCTCGTTTGTGTTAGTGACACCTACATTTATATGAACTGCTAGATAAAATGTGAAATGTATGGATGCATTAGGATGTTTTCAATGCTTTAACACCATCTAATAAATTCCAGTAAAATTATCCTCTCTTATGACATTTATAGGTAATCCAGTAGTGAGTAATGAAGTTTCATCTTTCTCTCTATATATTTCTAGGAAGAGTTGCTTCAGAACATCCCTGAAAATAGGAAGAAAATACATTATCCAGTCATGTTGAAGTGCAACCACTCATGTTTACCTCCTTTTTTTTCAAAACAGAGGGAGAAATGGGTAGGTAGAGTTCAAGGGCTAGGGTTTCTGTAGGCAAAAAAAAAGGAAATGAAATTTTCTGAATCAGAAAGCATGTGAAGATCTATATTTAAGTCCCAGATTCCAAGTTCTGTTACATAATCTGTTCTGTTGGTTTGGAAATGATTTTCAATGTCTCTGGACCACAGTTTCCTCATCATGAAAAATAATCTTAACTTCTTAGATTTGGGAGGGTTGATGACATGGTGACATCTCATAGGTCCTCTCTGAGAAGGCTGTTCTACATATGTCTATCAAGCTCTAAGATTTTTTTTTAGTGAACTGCCTCACAGGTACCCCAAATACCCCCCTTTTAATAGATATATGATCAGCACAACACTCTATGAACATCTTCTTTGTTCCATTTCAGACAACTATAACCACACCTTTGATGTCATGAGCTTTGAAACATCTCACTTCAGTGATCACAAATTTAGAATTGATTTTCTTTCATCACCACCTGTGATCTTTGAGGTATCCTATTCAATGACCTTGCTTTTTCCTATGTCCCAATTCTAGTTACTCAAATCTCCCTAGTTTACAATATCCTTCCTAGTTTACAAACCTTATGTTTTCACCAGAGATCCCATGGTCACCCATATCAGTAATGGTGGTTCCACTATTCCCAAACTCAATAACATTTCCTTTGGCTTATACTCACCAAGTAATTTCCTCCCCTGGATTATTCCTATGGTCTGCTTTCTCAGTATTGGAAGGCCAACATTTGGAGAAGAAAAGCATGGCCATTTGTTGACTATAAACATTGTAGAATAGTGCCATGCACTTTTATGCCATATCTTCCACCAGCAATTTTATATTCGTCTTTGTTGACATCCTGTCATATTTACCACAATGAATGCTCCAGACTTTTAAATGTGTACTTATCCTCAGCAAATAATCTTGCCTGGTACCTCATGAGAAAGAAGACTAAGCCCATTCATCTGTAACACCAGATTGTCATTCTTTCCATGTAATCCTTTTAGCAATTTTTTCCCATATACAGATTTTTTCAGTATCCTTCATTTTGCATAAATATCTAGGCCAAAGATATTTTTTCTTCATAAGACTAGTACTGCTACCTGAGTTTTCAAATATTTCTTTTATTGCTGAGTTTTCAATTATTTCTTTTATTGCTGCTGAAGTAGAAGCAAACTCTATCAATTTCTGTTCATTCTACAAAATCAATTTATCTGTCATCATTAGCTTCTACTCAACTCTTCAGTGAGGTGGAATACAAGTCCTTCAGTCATTATGAGCTGCCATCTTATCTTTTTGTTTCCTTTCACTGTCAACTTCTGAAACTACGAGTCATATTATCTGGCACAATTTTCTTAAAACACACTCTTTGACTTTTTAAACTATCTTCCTCACTTAATGTTAATTTACAAATACAGAGGTAGATGACAATTTTCTGCACTACACTCTCTCTAGTTTCATATATTTGGTTGTTTGTGTGTATGTTGGTGGGGAGTCTTTACATGTTAGGAATACAGACTTAACTCTGCTTTAAACAGAAGCTTATACATAACCAAACTAATAATTTTGTAAGTGACAAACATAGAAAGTGAATTTGGAATTAGAGAATGAATGCTCACTCTGTGCCAGGCCTGTGATGAGCATTTGCATTTGGTCCCTTATTGCATTATTGTTGGTAGGTACTGCCATCCTTCCCATGGTACAGTTAGGAAAATTGAGGCAAAAAAAGGTCAAATTGCTTGCTTTCTGCTGTAAGTAAAAGAGCAAAACTTTCAACAAATATCCACATTTTTAACCAGTAGGAAAATTGTCTTTCACTGTAGAATATCAGAATTGAAGGTACCTAGCAAGTGTTTACAGGCCTAAATCTGGAGTTCATAGGATTGATCTGAACTAGAGAGCTTTATTCAAGAGCCATGACCAAATAGGTGTGTAGTTCTGTTGGTCTTGTGGCTTACACATCGGGCTGCAGCTAACCACACTTTTAACCCACCAGCTGCTTTATGGGAGAAAGGTGAGACTTTTTGTTCCTGTAAAGATGTACAGTCTCAGAAACCCACAGGGCCAGTTCAACTTGGTCCCATATGGTCACTTTAAGTTAGATTTGAATAAATGGCAGTGCATTTAATTTGAAGCAAACAGATGTTAATAGATTCTTGGGGAGTTGACCTGATTTCCCATGGAGAATAAAGTGAGAAAAGAGCCTCATACTTAAATATACAAAGAATCAGAAAAGAAGAAAATAGGTAGCCAGAGTAATGGGAGAACCAAGACTGTGATACATCATAGACGCCAAAGGTAGATAAAAGACAAAAATGAATCTGTCAAACATCATATATTGCTGAGAGGTTAGGTGAAGAATTGAGAGAATACATTTATTTGAAAAGCAAGAGAGACTGTTGTGACCTCAAGGAGAGCAAATTCAGGAAAAACCAGGTTCAACCAGATTAAAAGTTGAAAAGGGTGACAAGGAAGTAGAATTAACATGTATATGTATGTTACTGGTCTTATTTATATTAGAAAGTATGAGAGATAGTGTCAAAAAAGGAGGAGTATCATAGAGAGGTGTAGGAATTTTGTTTATTGTAGGTGAACCTGTATAGATTTTTCAATGCAGAAGGAAAATAGCCAAGAACAATGTAAGACTATGGTAAAGATACAGGCTGGTGAATGGAACATGATTTCTAGGGTGATGGAGGCTGAGTGTCAGAGCCTAGGTGGACACTTGGACTGAGGGAGGAGGACCCTTAGTATAGATATAGAAAAAAAATCCTAACAGTTTAGCAAAGCTACTATCTGATGGATTTTGTTTTCTCTGTGCTAGCACACAGATCATCTCCTGAGAAATATATATTGGGAGAGGGTTAAAGTATGCTGTATTGTGTGGCGGTCATGTATTCATGATGTCTATTTCATGATTGGGATGTAGGGGTGGAGTCTAGCCTGTTAATCTGGAGATGGCCAATGAGTAACCTACGAGGCCTCTGTGTGGGCATGGCTATCTCCTGGGAATTCTGGGAAGTATTGCAATTAGAGAAGAGACACTTGACTCTCATCTTTGGGAATTAGTCTCTTAGACGACAAACTACTGACAAGACAAGATGGCAGCGTCTGAGGGACTGGAGGAGCTGGAAGAGGAGCCACACGCCCTTATCCTGATGGAACCAGACCTCTGAAGCTGAAGAAGCCATGTGGAGATCCTTGCTAGCACTGAGTTGCTTCTACCACCACTGGATGCTGTTGATGGACCCTGAGCCCTGAAAGTGAGGAGCCAGAGTGGTGAGAGAACCCCTGCCAGTGCTGGGATGCTTCCACTGCATGTGCCTCATGAGTGAGAGGCAGACTTTATAAATTGGTATCAGACATATGGGCTATGTTGGATTTATGAACTTGGACTGGACTGGGTTGGGATGCTTTCCCATTCCTCTTGTATATAAAACCTTTACCTTATATCCATATATGTGTCTATGAATTTGTTTCCCTAGTCTATGGGGACTAACACATACTGCAAGTCTTCAAAATTAGTTTTGGATTAAGGTTCACGTAAAAGCTGAGCAGGGCCACATTAACAACCAAACAGGATGTGATTGAGTGATCAGACCAGTGTTGAACAAGAAATCTGCTTTCTGAACCCCAAAGACAGCATTGCTTTCAATTTTAAGGTCAAAGTACTACCAATCTTCATCTGGGGAAATTTTGCTTAGTTCTTTTTTTTTTAATCTTAATCAACCAGAAGTGTGGATATCTTAAAAAAAAAGACCCAAACATAAGCAAGCCAATCAAACCCACTATTCCAATTCGATATAGCACTTTAATCATTGAAATCATATAGGAAACAAAATACTAACCCCCATGGTCCACTCCAGAGATTCTGATTGAGTTTGTTTGGGTTTGTTCTTGAGCATTCAGACATCGATCAGCTATGATTGAGAACTTCTATTTTAAAAGCACTCAGTGGGAAAAAAAAGTAAACTGGAAAGCAACTAGAAAGTTGGCTTTGCTTCTTAGCCCTCCAATAGATTTTAGACAATTTTTCTTTGGGTTAGCTGCTGTCTGCTGCTGTGGCTGTACCCTGTCTTCCAGGCTAGCCATTTGGCTAGTTTGAGCTTCCTTGAAATTTTGGTTCTTGCTACCATATTTGTTACATTCTCTTTGAACAATCTCCTCGATCACTAGATGTCTATGACTTTCTAAGGTTCCAGACTTGCCTTCCCCTGGAGTCTGATTCAAGTTATTGATCCTGTGATGCCAGAGCAATCCCCTCTTGGCTGGTCTTGTATCCACTAATTTGACACTTGAAAACTCCATATATTTTGATTACCTTAGTCTCCTGATACATTATCTGTTTCTTGGGTTTCATTCATACTCATTTGGTGCATTAGAACAAATCGTCAGTATTTGGCACCAAATACTTGTAATTCTCTCACCTCTACCATAAGCTATTTGAAGGCATATCTTTAACTTTTGTTAACATGTTTTTCCTTCTAGAACCTAAAGTGGAGTAATTGCTTAATGTTAATTCACAACTTGTAAACTTTTTAAGTTGAGCCAAGCTTGTGTTCCGTAGAGGGAGAAGAATCTGATTGGTTATCTTCTTATCAGACTTTCTTAATTTTTCCCTTCTACTTCTAGTTTCTATGGAATTATCTGATCGACTGTTTGGATATTGTTTTTGTCAAGTACTTGTCAGATTTTTCCATTAGTATATGAATATGCTGACACGAGGAACCTGGTTCTTTTTAAGGGAAATAAAAAAGAATCCATGCTCTTTGTTCATTTAGTAGCAGATTGTTGAAGAATGACTTCCTTAGCATGAGGACAGGAAAACCTCTATTCTTTTCATGCTATGTTTGAGCCTCTTGCCATTCTCTTGCTGACCACAGGGCCACTAGCTAAGGTTTGTCCTATGTGGAAAGTAAACATTCCCCCTTTCCTTTCACATTCTTTTCAATAAACTTAAATCTTCTTGGTTGATTACAGCTTAATATGCCACCTCTCCCAGAGGGATATATACTTTAGATGTTGTTGCTTAGAGGCATCAATATATCTTGAAATTATAGCCCTAAAGCATGAAAATAACAGGATCCTTTTGCAACCCCTAGAAGGAGGGAGAAGTGACAAATCACATTAGATTTGGTGCAGCTCTTTTTTCCATAATATAAAATCTTAGTATACAAGAAAACCAAAAACACAATCCTCAGCCAAAGAGCATTTGGAGACCACAGACTAATTTTTCCAATGAAAGCTAAACATTTTAATTATACAATGAGAAAATTGAGACACAGGGATGAAAAGTGATTTGCCATATATTATTCAAAAGGAAGTCTAAAACCCAGGGTCTTTGAGTTATAGCCAAAGAAGAGTCATTGTACCACCACTTCTCAGGTTCTTTACCTTTAAAAGTTGGCATGGGATTTTAAATATTATTTCACAGATAAATGAGGTCCAGGAGAGTCGTGTTTTGCAGATTTGCCTACTGGAATTCAGAGTAAACTTTCATAGGAAGGCATTCGAATAACCAGGATAATGTGGATCAAGGAACTGGGATAAGTAGGCTAAGGCCACAAAGGTGTGAGAAGACTGAATTGAAGATGAGTTTGTGGTTAAGTTTACTTTTCAAATTATTCTAAGTAAGTACTGTTGGCTTTAAATTAAGGGATATTTGAAGGAAGGCTATCTCTTGAAATCAGGCCAGGGTGGCTTGGGCAAAGTTTCACACTGTATATGAGGCTTATTTCCTGGTCACTATCATCTTTTTTTTGTTTTTTTTTTGGGGGGGCATCACTGCTCTCTGGTGGTGGGAGTAGGAGGCCCAGCCCCACTGCTGGAATTGAACCTCCGTCCCAGTGGGCTGCAGTCCCGCTCACAACCACTACGCCACCGGGGCTCAGCCCTGGTCACTATCATCTTAAGAAACCCAAATAGCCAGAATTCTTGTTTGTTACATTTTTGAAGTTTCCTCATCATACTGTGGGTCGAGGAACACCAAGCCTTCTCACACATTTTCAATGTATTGCTACAGAATAGGGCAGAATCTGGGGCCTGCTTCTCTCATTGTGGAGGAGTAGAGTAAATTAGGAGAAACTCATTTCTTCCTCTGCCTTCTTGCTTCAGAAAGATGATGGTAGAGGTGATGGGAACACCATAAGTTCAACTTTGGGTATGGTTGAAAAAATTCAAAATGTGAAGTTTAAGTGGAAGGATCTCATCAATGTCCACAATCAAGATATTCAAAGATTTTAAAGTCTTTGATACTGATGCTACACAGAAAAATCTGAGGATTTTGCTCGAACACTATCCTGCTCTGTGCATTTGGGCTTATCTTTGTTGACCATTACATTTCCCACAAATTCTAGTCTTCCAAATGACTGCAGACAAGTTCTAAAGGTTAGACTGCCTGTCTTTAACACCCAGGAGTACCTCCCTCTGCACCTTACATTCTCTCATTTCATAGTTGATTGGGTGGATAAGGGGTATTGTCCTCTCTGTGTCAATTTCCAATCAAAACAGATTGACCCCAAGACTGAGCTCCAAATCTCTTCATCTTGGAAACAAGGAGAACAGGTCACTGGTGGCAGAGTTTTCACAGTCACAATCACATGATCCTGAATTTCTGGCATAGCAATCCTTTGGGGAAGAACTTGACTCCCACAACTGTAAAATAGCACATCACTTCTGGTAACTTCACTTGATAGACATAACGGAGTAAGGCTGGAGTAGGAAAGGGAAAAGATGGAGAGGTGTCACGGAGTGAAATCTGCCTTGCTGAATAGAACTTTTTATTTCCAGTTTCTCACTTGGCATGGAATACTGACAATGTTGTTACAAGGGAAGAAGCAGATGGGAGAGTGGCATAGCTCTTAGCAACCAGGACACGACGTGGAAAATCTGTAGAAGGGGCTAGGGATGATGTTTTGAAGTCAGTATAAAATAGTTTATTCAGAGACATTCCTGAACATTCTGAAATTTCCAAACAGATGAAACAGAAAAGTCACTGATAATTGCCATAAATTTTTGATAATAGTGGATCAAACTTTCCTCAATGTACAATCAGAATGCTGTCTATAGCCTTGAGACTGAGGCTAATGTAAAATGTAAATTCAGTTGAGTTGCCTGTTCTAGACTTTTTTTTTTTTTAGCTATCAACCTCTGAAGTTGGCTGTGTTATTCAAAGAATTAGACACTTTGGTAAATGTAGATGCTTTCATTTTCTTTTCTTTCTTTTTATGGTTCTTGGCTAAGTGCATAAATTTAGTGTCAACTAAGTAGGAAATGAGCATGGAATAGTTGATTTATTTCAGGACCATCCATTAGTTTCTTTGAATTATAAAGCATTTAGGATTTAAGTAAAATATAAATCACTGGCGTGAGAATGAACCCTATAATCTGTATGAAATTTTAAGGAGCTCTTGTGCAGAAACTCATATTTCCTTCACTGAAACAAGAGAAATGATTTCTGAAATTATGAATATTTGGCATCTTTAAATTAATAATCTTAGTCAACCCTCCAAGTGATGTACTGTACTCCAAAAATGGAATTTATCACTACGAATTGGGGGTGTGTGTGGAATATATAAGGAATGGTTTCTTGGAAGGATCCAGCAAAATCTTTAATGACAAGGAGATTTAAAAGAAGTGTCTGAAGTGAAAATTGTGGGAATTAAAGAGGCATAAGTAAAAATAGACAATAAAATAGATGGGATAGAGAAACAGAGAAAGACTCCGAAGAAGAGGAAGAGATGGGAGAAGTGCATATGGTTCAAGGATCACCTTAAGTTTCTAATATGTCAATTTTCCTTTGATTTTTGAGTATTGGATCCATTTGAGGCTTTTAACTTTGCTATGGATCTTAAAGTTATACACATGTTGGTAGCATCAATCTAGCATCTGACTCTTAAAAAGATCCATGTTGTCTTCCATTTTCTGTCACCATCATCACCTAGAATTGGTTTATTCATTCACTCAAATATGTAACGTGTTCCTATTAAGTATGAGGCTAGGAGTACAGCAATGGGAGGGGAAAGAAAGTAAAAGTGCTTTCTATAGTTAATGGAATTTTCATTTTGGAGAGGGAAGGAAAGTAACACACCTATAATAAAGATAATTTCGGATAATGGTACATGCTCCGAAGAAATAAATTATATAATAGATGACTGGGGATGTGTGTGTGTACTTATACTAATTTACTGTGGATGGTAAGAGAAGGGATAATGAGTAGACATTGAGCTGAGTCTTTAATGACAAGAATTAAATGGACAATTAACAACTGCGTGAATTTGACACATGTTCATTGAGCGGGAGTTGGAATTTACTCAATGAAAACTGGTCTTTGATTTTGTAAAGTATCAAATCCTACATTTTACTGAAAAAAAAACTAAGGGAAGAACATTTGATATATAGGGAAGTTGCTCTTGTAGTTAGGAGCCATGCAATCAGTTCCAACTGAACTATTGTGACCTCATGTCTAACAGAATGAAATATTTCCCAGTCCTGCACCCTCAGTCATCTAATCAATCTTAACTCATAGTGACCCTGTAGAATGGAGAAGAGCTGCCTCTTTGGGTTTTCAAACCTTTAAATCTTTTCAATGTTGAAGAGGAAATTGTGGCTTCAAATCATTAACCTTATGACTGGCAGTTCAACTCGCCACCATAAGTTCATGTATCGCTTCCATTGGAAGTTGATTAACACCTAATTCTTTTTCAAATATGTCCTACTATTTTTGTTTTATCTTGAAATTTGTAGGTCTGGATTGTTTCATGTTTAAAACTAGGTTGATAAATTAATAAACTAGTCTAATTTCATAGCTGAAAATGTAGTAGAACACCATATCTAAAAAATTGGAGCTGATTTGGTCTACCAAAACAACTTTCTGAATCATTGCCCCTTGTAACTCCAAGAACAGGTCTAAAAACCTAGACACCAAAAATTGATTAAAATGTAAATGTTGAAGCTAAAGAAGAAGGATTACCAATTGGGAAAAAATTGCCTTGTGTGAAAGAAATGATACCAAAGACAGAATGATAGAATTTTGTAAGACCAATAACAAATATGATTTATTCAGCAACATTAAAAAGTAATTATACACATGTGTCACATAGAATAGGAAACACAGGAATGAAATAGACTACATTTGAGGTAAAGGCCATGGTGAACTTTAATATTTTCAGCCAAAACAAGACCAAAGGCTGACTGGGTAACATATCAATTTCTGATATATAAGTTCAAGATGAAGCAGGAGAAAATTAAAACAAGTACATGGGAGTCAAAGTATGACCTTGAGTATATTTAACCTGAAATTAGAACCATCTCAAGAATAGATTTGACATATCAAGTATTAATGACCGTTCACCAGATGAGTCATGCGATGACATCATGAAGAAAGCAAAATTTTTGGTGAGTAAAAAGATAGGAAAGTAAGAAAAGGCAAAAATGGATGCCAGATCAGGCTCCGGAAAGTGTTTTAGAAGGTAGAGTAACTAAAATAAACAGAAAGAGGTGATGAAGTTATAGAGCAGAGCTGAAGATTTCCAATGATGCTTTGAGAAGATAAAGTGAATATCATCAATGCTACCTAAGTGTACACGTAAAGTGGCTAATATTATAGTTTAATTCCCCAGAATAAAAAAATAAAGGAAAAGGAAGACCTAAATCCCCTCTCTTGAGAAATGTTTTTAAAAGTATTATTAATTGGTTATTAATGCATACATCATATTATTCCCTTTTCCAATCACATCATGCATAATTGTACACTTGCTACTGAAAAGAAAGTATTTAGATGAGATCACGGAAAGAGAAAGTAAAGATGGAGAACAGTAGAGATTTAATGGCATAAACCCTGGGTAATCCTGTCATTTTGAGGTTGAACAAAGGAGAGGCATAAACAAAGGAAATTGATGAAGACCAATCAGTGAAGTAGAGGAAAACTGGATGCTGAGAGGAAACTATTTCAATAAGAAAATTTCAATATTTTATAAAGATAACAATGGCAATGACAACCATAATATAATTTTTGTTCCTTATCATTTGATTTGGACACTTTCTGTTTAAGAAATGGAGGCTGTATCCTCCCACTTATGAACCTGGGTGGACATTTTTATTGTTCTAATGAATAAAGTAAAATAGAAATGACACTAAAAAGGGGGTACCAGCCCCCCCCAAAAAAACCTGGAAAAAGTTCTAGTGGGTGGAGCTTTCTAGTAGGCATTTACCCTGCAAGGTGAACATTCTGCATCTCTCTCTGAGTCAATATATCCAGCGCCCTCACCTGGAAAGATTTTCTCTGGCCATTCTGAGTTTTTCGCAAAAGCAGTTTTGCTTAAATCTGGTATTGTGTGATGACCAATTTAAGAGGACAGAGTGCAGCTGTGAAATTTTCTTTACTGCTCACGAAAAGGCCCCAGAAACTGTTGTGATTTTGAAGACAGCTTACAAGGACAGTGCTATGGGGAAAACTCAAGGGTATGAGTGGTTTTATCACAAACCTCATTCTGGACATTCAATGGACCATTGAAGAGATGTTGGACCATTGAAGAAAACTTATCTGGACTATCTTGGAGTTCAGTTTATGAATTTTAATAGAAAATTTGGGTATGAGAAGGGTCCTTGAGAAATTTGTGCTTGGGTTCTGAATAACCAGCAAAAATGTTGTTGAGTGGAAACATGCTGTGATTTGAGCGAACAGCTCGAAAGTGACCCAATTTTCCAATGTCATTCCTGGTGCCAAGACATGACTCTATTCTTATGACCCAGAAACTACATCCATTTAACCAGTGGAAGACACCATTGTCACCTCACCTTAAAAAAGCTTGTCAAGTAAGATCAAAGATCAAGATGATGCTCATTTGTTTATTTGATGTGATGGGGATAGTGCATTTGGAGTTCATTTCACAAGGTCAGCTGGTTAATCAAGCTCTCTATTTAGAAGTTCTGAAAAGATTGTTTTACAGGGTGTGACAGAAAAGACCTGATTTATGGCAGACAGGGGACTGGTTTTGCCACCACAACAATGCACTTGCTCAGACATCTCAGTGTGCCAATTTGGTGCAAAAAAACCAGCATGCCTTTCTTGCCCCACGCTCCTTACTTACCTGACCTCACTCTGTTAGACTTATTTTTATTCCTGCAAATGAAGAGGGTAATGACATGACAGAGATTTGATGTCTTAGAAGAGGTGAAGATAAAAATGGAGGAGGTGAATCAAAAGAAATGAGTTTGAAAAATGTTTATAAGAATGAAATCACTGATTTGATGATGTATTAAGTGTAATGGATAGTACTTTGAAATTGAAATGAATAAAATTAAAAATCCATATTTTAGGGTTACCCCCAAGCATGTGAATTCTGTGAGGAATATGCAATCCTTCTTTTATTTAGCTGTTTATTCTCTATCTTGGAAAATAAGCCTTGGAGCTCAGAACTACTATATCATAAGTCTACTTACTCCAACACCACTCTTCTGGAGAGACTATGTGAGATAGCCATCTGTGTACAGGGAAAGAGGCCCTCCAGCTTTTTGAGCCTTTCGAGGGAAGCACCAGACACATGAATGAACAAGTCTTCCAGAGATTGCAAACTCAGCTACCATAGGATTGCAATTCTGATAGACAGTTGGGAACTACTCAACTGAGGTGTTTCAAAATAACCAGTCTTCAGAAACTGGAATTGATAATAAATGTATGTTGTTTTAAGCCAATATATTTGGAATGATTTGTTTTCCAGCAATAGATAATTAGTATAGGGATGAAGAGAGAAAGATGTCTATTTAACTTGACAGCATGGAGATCCTCAATAACTTTAGCAAGATTTATGGACACTAGGTTGCATTGGTTGAGGAGGTAGTGAAAACCAAGGAAGTAGAAAAGCTGACTTCCTGGTTCAGTGAAGGGGGATGGAGACATGGGGAAACAACTAGAGGTATCAAGGGAAGAATTTTCTTTTTAAAAATGACAGCAACTTGAACTATTTCAGCAAGTTTATGGGATGATGGGGAGAAATCCAGAAGAAAGAAAAAATAAGAATATCGGAGGGAATACTTCCCTCCTATATTACCTTACAATTGGACACCTAAATAGTAGCTTTCTAAATGGTCTCCCTGGTTCTGATATTTTACCACACATGCATAATGCTATGCATTATTGAATGTTTTTCTAGTTTCAAACACCCCATTCAACCAAAACAAAAGATTTTCTATCATTCTCCTTTATCTCCTTTATCCAAATCTGAGTCTAAGAATTTTAGACCTAGTAGAAGACAATGAATCTCTGCTCCCTTTAGGGACAGAATAAGGATGTGATTTGTCCAAAGTCAAACTTTGCGAGGCATAGCTATGGCCTGGAATTAAATCTCATGAATCAATGTCCAATTTTCTAGAGCACTGTTGGCACCATTCCTGGAAGTCAAACGGAGTAGACTGGTAGTAATTAAGATCTGAATAACAGTTACTCATTAAAAAACATCTGCCTGGATCTCTCTCTAGTTCCATCAATAGCTGTTGTCATAGCTCAAGCCCCTATCACATCTCATTTATAAAATCAGAACAATTCTTTAAGTGGGTTGATTTCTATCTCCAACCTCCTTTTAGAGCAGCAGCATAGGTCTATGGTTAAGAGCACAATTGTGCTCCATTGAAGAGATTTCTGGAGTTGGAGTCCCACCTCTGCCACTTACTAGCTGGGTGACTTTGGAAAAGTTTAACAACTCTGGACCCCTCAAATCTTTCAGAAAATAGAGCTCTAGATGTGGTAGGGAAGATTTTCACCTAAGTTCTACTCATTACAGCACAGCACTTCTATATAATTAGCATAATTACAACTAACACTAATATTTATCATGCTCAGGGCAAGAATACAAATGAAGGTCCACATAATTTGACTAAATATTAAATAGTTACTAGTCAAAGTAACAATAAAGACTTATTATGTTCTTCTGCCTTCACATATATATATATATATATATATACTAATAATGGCAGGATTTCTAAATATGTACAAAATGATTTTATGAAATAAAATATCAAGAGAGCTGAAGGTCTTATTTTACATGCCTGGCTATTGTGTGGCTATGATGGAATGTTTATATGAATAATAAAATCAAAGAATATATAAATAATTCATTCTTATATAATTATGACATAAAATTAGTGTTTGCTTTTTTTGTTAGTGAAACAACTGATTCTATTTTTATAATCAAGATTTTTATATGATTTGTTTGCTGAAGAATAATGATCTAAATAATGAAATGAAGACTAATAATACTAAAAGAATAAAATTTGAAGGCATGCTCATTGAAATTTAAAATAAAGTATGTAGAGGATAAAAAGTTGATTATTTTTCATCACTGCAAAAAAGCAATTTTTCTTTAAAATAGTCTAGATTATCAATTAACAATAAGAGTAAAATTATGATCAACTAGTTTAAAATTTTTAATGAAAATGATACAGATAAAGTTTTTCATTTAATTCTTTGAACATTTGATTAAATATTAAAAATTTTTCAAGACTAAAGCTACTAGCATTTCTTATGCCCAGTTTTCATTCAGTTGCAATATCAAGGAACTGTTATCATCTAGATGTACATGTAAGCATTAAGAGCAATGGCTATTACTTGAGGTTGTGAAATGTTCCTGAATAACTTTGTACTATTCTTTCAAACATTGTGATAACTCATGAATACTTCAGGAACCATGAATTGGAAAGCAAAGGGAGGCAGGAAAATGGATGATTGGCATTTCTTGGGAAATATTTTATTATGTAAGACTCCACAACGTACACATGAACAATTAATTTGAGAATTGATTTGTCTTTTCTCTTTTCAATGTTTTTCCCTTTGACCAAATTCTCCCCATAGACTAAGGCATTGTCGATCTCCCAAACTGGCAATGGTATAACCCACAAACCTTCATGACTTTCAGGAACCATCGCCTTTTGTTTTAAGATGAGCAAGAGATGTAGCCAGGATAAAGATGTGGAAATTATTGAACACTGTTAGTCAAAAGATTGAATACAATTGTGCTGAGTTCCATGTCAGAAGTGACAGAAGCAATTATGTGTCCTTTATTCAGTGCTGTGTGTACATATGTGTTAGTGATATGCTTACTATTCTAAAGCTTTGGGTCCCCTGTTGCCTGAAACTAAAGGTGGAACTGTTTTAGAACTCTTGTCACATATCAGGTTGCTTTGTCTCTCTATCTCCACCACTAGACAGTCAGTTTCTTAAGACTTTTTATTAATATTTTATTTCAGGTGTTCATTTCACCCATAAAGCATGGTCTTGATTTTAGATCACCATCATTTCTTACCTGAATCACTGCAACCATTTTGCAAGTAGATTCCAGGTTTTGCCTCCTCCCATTCATGGTCCATAATCTGACTTCCACATGGACACTTCTAAGATGCATAACTTCTGTGCTTAGAAAGTATTAGAGCTTCTATTTATATATGCTTTCATTGATGTTTCATTTTGAACATTTTATATTTTACAATTCCCCTGATGAATTATAATATTAATACTTGTATGTGGTGTTTCATTAACAAAAATATTTGTCAATCAGAGGTGCATGCTTGAACTGTGCACTCAGGAGAAATATATCAAAACTCCTGATACCATAGGTCTCTAAGATCAAATTCAAGCTCCTTGGTATTGCTGTGAGGGCTGGCCCTGCATGATCTGTTCCTGTTTTCTCTCTCACCAAAGGCAGGAGTAAATCCTGGAAAGCAAACAGTGCAGGTGATGAAGTAATTATGATCCAGCAGACAGAACACAGCATTACAGGGCTCGACAGGTATACTCTTGTGTCTTCTGTGTCTTAGTCTTCAGTGAAACATAGTGTCAATGTTTTGACAGGTAGATGGAGCATGTTGACAGGAATCTAGTTACAGATGCCAGACTAGTGACACAGGCAGGCTTGCCATTTGCCAGAAACAAGGAAATAGTTCAAAAATTTCCTGGACCCAAGTCCATGGCTGAGACTGAAGCTAGGAGATGGGTTGACTCCCAGAATGTGGCTTTAGTCATGAGAAAGGAACAGAAACTGAGGACCAGACAGGACTCCAGGCCATTTTGTCCCTTAGTCTGGCATTCAGAGCCTTCACAGTCTGCCTCCACAATAATGATAATGCTTAGTGATCACTTCATATGTGCCAGCCACTATTATAAGATTATGTACTTTAAGCCCTTGAATATTCAAAACAGCCTTATGATGATAGTTATTATTCTCATTCTCAACATGAGAAGACGGAGGTACAGAAATTTAGTCCTGTGGCCAGTATTGCACAGCTAGGAAATAAAGGAGTTAGAGCTTATAATTAAGTGGCCCACACTCTGATTTACTAGAGTGGACTGTTTTTGCTTTTGTTTTTTTAATGTAGGATGCCAGCCTTAGTACCCATCACTTTTTCCAGGTCCACATTGTTGCAGCCAAAATGAACTTCTCACTTTCGTCCAAATATTTTGTATCTTTTGCTATGAAACAGTACGTTTCTTCTTATCATTCGTTTACCCTGGTTGGTGACTCAAGTGCCCTTCTGGTTATTCTCAAGTGTCCAAATTATTCTTGGACTCCAGGTTCCAGTTTAGGTCCTGTTTTCCCTGACTAGCTGAGCTTCTATGTTGTAGCTGGAGCTTTACCTGTTTGACAGCTAACTGCAGCTGAAAGTGTAGAATTCTAGTCCCAACCCTGGCAACAGCATCTGGGGATCTCTGTGAAACTGGGGCCCACTCTACCTGGAAACAGAAGACATCTATATGATGTCTAAGATGTCTACATCATATAGATGTGTAGACAATAGGCAAATAATTTTGCTGGTTTGTTTATTAATAACAAGGCCAACTAAGAAATAAATAGCTCTGTGGAAGCTCTGAGGAAGTGATAGGGAAAGGCCTTCTCCAGAGACTTGCTCCTGGGTGAAGCTAGCAGGAAATTTTCTCAGGTGTGCTGAGGACACATTAGATTTGGACTTAGCTTCCTTTGTTGTAGCTTTTTTACAACAATGTGTTTCCATTCCCTCCAGAGTGTTGACTCTGGGATGGCACCCCTTGTGGTGTTTCCCAATAATCTTTGAAGAGCATCTAATTACAGTCTGGCAGCAGAGAGAGAATATCCAGGCAAAAGCATGCTGTGCCAATTACAAGACACAAAAGGATTCTTTGTGGAGAAGAGCAGCTGTAAAGGGTGGGGTGTGCCATCATTTTGGGGGGAAGGTAGAAGGCCACACGAAATGGATTCAAGAAAGAGAGTAGTGACACTAGTTGTGGGAATTGCTGTTTAAATAAAACTGGGACACCTATGAGCTTCTAGGGATGCAAGCAGTTTTGCATGAAAGAGAATCAAAGTTGCCTTTCTAGCCTTCTTATTTCACCTGCTCTGAAACTCTCCACTTTTCATAGGGAGTTTATCTGGTAATTAAAAATTACACACTCTGCTTGATTGCTAGGCCAGATATCCTTTCAATAGGCTTCTTTGATTTGAGACGTTCCCTGTCCCGACGACCAGACTGTGTAAGGAGATTGCAGGTGGAGTGCTGCAAAACTCAAGATCAGTAGTTCAAAACCAATAAATGCTCCTTAGGAGAAAGATAAGGCATTCTATGCTGATAAAGATGTACAGTCTGGTGTGTGTGCTGCCGGTGCTTTGTCACAAGCTCCCTGGTGCTGCATCTCCTGTGCTCCAACTTCCACATCCTGGATAGCAGACTTCCTGAGTCATCCTCCAGGTCTGCCACAGTGAAGCAGCCCGAGACTGTGCAGCAGCCCTGCGTGTTGCTATGGATAAATCTTTTTCTCATTTGCTTCTGCATTCAAACAAAGAAGACTCATATAATGGAATAATATCAACTGAAAATTTGAGGAATGGTTTGGTTAATAGTGTAGTCCATAATAAAGATGGAAGAAATGGCGATGTTTCCCAGTTTCCATAATTGGAACTTACAGGAAGAGTGTCACTTTTCCCATTTGTGAAAGAAGAGGAAGAATTCCTAGATGCCATGAAAATCAGCCTGTGGCATTGATTCCCTACAGATATCAGATATTAAGCCCAAAACTGTATGTGATGGCATCTGTGTTTACCTGCTTCTTTGTGTTTTCTCTTTTCCTTTACTCTATCAATGTGCATTATATTGGAATAAAGTTAGCATATGTCAGTTATGATGATGTAAATTGTTCAATATATTTAAATATAATGAACACAATATCACGACTGATGGATTTTCTTATCCAACCCTTTGCTGTCAAATTCTATCTGCACCTCCCCAATTAGGAAAAATAAAGACTCCTTCTATTGGACAATAAACTATAATTTGAAATCCACAGTTCCAATCACTACTGAAAATATAATTCAGTGAAGAATGTAATTTAGAAACTTTTACTTCTGAAAACTTTTATTATTTAAAAAACTCATTTTATTGGAAGCTCTTACATATATGGTAACAATAAAAAATTCAATTAGGTCAAGCGTAATTGTACAATTACCACCATCATCATTTTAAAGGCATTTGCTTTCTTCCTGATCTCTTTGATATCACCTCTCCATTATCCCCCTTCCCCACCCTGTCTCTCAGGAACCTTTATTCCTTGATAATAAATTATTATTATTATTATTTTGCTATATCTTACACTGTATCCATTCATCTACAATTATGATACCCATTCCCCCCCTTCTCACACCTCTCTCCCCAGACCCCCGGGGAATTTTTGCTCCCATTACTATTTCTGAGGGGTTTATCTATTTTGGATTTCATGTATTAGGCAATCTTCATTATATAAATGAATATACGGAGGACTAACAAGATTAATGAGGTAAAACTGGGAGCATAATAGTAAAGGGAGGAAATAATAAACAACTGGAGGATAGTTGTGTTTCATCAGTGCTATACTGCAAACTAGATATATTTTCCCTCCCTTATGGCCCCTCTGTGAGGGACTATTGTCATAAAGGTGGGTGTGGGGTCTCCACTTTGTCTACACTTCTCTACATCAATTTGATTGCTTATTGTTGAACTTGTGACATCCATTCCCATAGACACCTCATGATCACATAGGATGTTGTGCTTCTTCCATGTGGGTTTTGTTTCTTCTCTGCTAGATGGCCGCTTGTTTTATTATAAGCTTTTAAGACCCCAGATGATGGCATTTCCTTTAATAGCTGGACACCAGCAGCTTTCTTCAAATACATTTGCTTATGAATACAAATATATTTTGTCTTCAGGGATCATCTCAGGAAAGCCACATTATTAGAACACACAGTTCTTGCATTACGGTAAGATTTTAATAGAGGTCCAAAGTCTGTCTGTTTCCTAACTATGTGTGTATATGTATATTTATAGGGATACTGAAAGTGCTTTTAAAATTTTTATATTTTTCCTATTTCATAATTTTTCACTGTTATGTGGTAGTATTTCAGCTACCTGATATTTTAACTTTCAGCTCTTTGGTCATTGGAATTCCCCTCATTTACATGTTCAGACAGTCTCATGATGAAGAATGGGATTCCTAAAATACTAACAATTAGCTCTGTTCACTCACAACCTGTACATAGACCAACAGGCAGTGAACAGAACTAGGAGTATATTGAATGATTTAAATTCAGGAAAGGAACATCTGAATGTATCCTTCTACTATACTTCATACATGTGGATGCTGGGTAAGTAATCCAAGAAGCTGAACTATGAAGAAGATTTGGCATTAGGATTTCAGGAAAGTTCATTAATGGCCTGCAAAATGCAGAGGGCACAACCTTGCTTACTGAAGCCAAGAGAATTTGAAGAAATTACTGATGCAGATCAAAAAGAGCAAACTTTCAGGAGGGTTACACATTAACATAATGGAAATAAAAATGCTCACAATTGTATCAGTAACCAACACCATGATAGAAGGAGAAAGGACTAAACTTGTCAAAAATGTTGACCTTCCCAACATGTTTGCTGAAGACAAAATGGGTGCAAAAGCAAATGTGGTGAAGAAAGCTGATAGTGCCTGGCTATCAAGAGATATAGCATCTGGGGTCTTAAATGTTTGGAGATAAACAAGTAGTCATCTAGCTCTGAAGCCACAAAACCCAACAAACCAGCCTGTGTGATCATGAGGTGTTAATGGAATCAGGTTTCAGGCATCTAAGACCCAGAATAAAACCATACCCAAGGGAGATGAGGGAGGGCATGGAGTGGAGACTCAATGCCCATCTATAGATAGAAGGGCACCCCCTCACAGAGGGGCCACAGGGAGGAGATGAGCCAGTAGGGTGCAATATAGCACCAATGAAGCAAGCAAGTTCTTTGCTGCTTCCTTCCTCCCACTATCATGACCTAAATCCTACCTTACAAATCTGATTAGACCCGAGCATGCACACTGCTATGGATAAGAGCCAGCAATACAGAGAATCCAGGATAGATAAGTCTTTCAGTGCCATCCAGCAAAGTAGAGATACCCGGGGAGGGGGGGGGAAGGGTGAGGGGAGAAAGGGAGAACCCTTTCCCAGGGGGTTGAATAATGGAAAAATGGGTTAGGGGCAATGGAGGATGATGTAAGATATGGAAAAAAACAACCTATAACTTATCAAGGGTTTGTGAGGGAGAGCAGGGGGGAGAGGGAAGAAATGGGGAGCTGATATCAGGGGCTCAAGTGGGAAGAGAACGCTTTGGAAATGATGAGGGTGTCATATGTGCAAATGTATTTGACACACTGGAGGAATCTATGGATTGTGATAAGAGCTGTAAGAACCCCCAACAAAACTTTTTTAAAATCTCATTTTACGTGCATACACAGTCAACACACATGGGAGCAGCAGCCAAGAAATCAAGTGACACATTGCCTTGGGCAAGTCTGCTGGAAAAGAACTTTTTGACGGGTTAAAGAAGAAAGATGTGACTTTGAAGACTAAGATGGGACTGACCCCGGCCATATATTTTTCGTCACTTTATAGGCATGTGAAAGTTGGAGAGTGATTAAAGTAGACTAGAAAACAATTAATGCATTTGAACGGGGGTGTTCACAAAGAATGTTGACTACTAGAAAAACAAACAAACAAATCTCTCTTGGAAGAATTCCAACTACACTGCTTCTCACCAGCAAGAAGAGTGAGATTTCACCTCATGTATTTTGAAACATGTTGTCAGGAGGAACCAGCATGGAGAGTCACCATGCCTGGTAAAAATGGAGGGTCAGCAAGAACTAGGAAGGCCTTTAATAAGTCGGACTGACAATGTGACTATAGCAATGGGTGCAAACATAACCAATTATTGTTCCAGTGATAGAGAGCATGCAGTGTTTCTTTTTTGTTGTACTTAGAGTCCCTATGAGTTGGATCCACATAGGTGGCAGCTAACATGGAAAGCCAGGACTTGAAAAGCACTTATAAACCAAATTAATATTTATAAAATTTTAATGCCTAACATTTTGTAACTCCCCTGAATAATGTGTTTCTTGTCTTTTTTTGTTAGTTAAAGCTTTTTGGAATCTGTGTGTGCTCTAAAAAAATACGAAGTTTTTGTGCAAGATTGTAAGCACTCTGCATGGCTTTTATATAGCCTTAATAAATGCCAAATCATGTAATATAGATTCATAATTAAAGTTGTTTAGAAAAACAAATAAGTGACCTACAGAAACCTATAGAATGTGACTAAAGTAGTTTTGAAAATAAATTTGAAATCACACTCACACAAATTAATTTACAGTCTTGGAAATCCACAAGGGAATTTCTATGTAAGTGCTTTGATTCACAATTAACTCAGTGACAGTCAGTTTGTAAGACATAGATATTGTAGATCTTATTCAATGGGTTGGAAAGCCACCGTAGCAGAGTGGCAAGAGGCCATTGGAGTCACTGAGTTGAGGTCGGAAGCTAGGGCGGAAGTGATTTATATCCCCTTCTTGGTGCTTACTGTAAAAGATCCCTGGTAGCCCAGTGGGTTCATATTGGATTACTTAACATCAAAGTTTATGGTTCAAGCGCCTACATGCTCCTTGAGAGAAAAATGATGCTGTTTGCTCACATACAAATTTACAATCTTGGAAAACCTGTAAGGAGTCACTGTGAGTTAGAATTGACTCCATGAGGATTTGCGCAATGTTTATTTTAGTATAATTCCTGTCAGAAGAAAGTAGTTGAGCCCTAATCCTGATTTGGTTAGTCATATAGGAAAGGAATCTCCTCATGACCTATAAATATTTTTACCCAGTGTCTCACCTGTTTCTACCACAAAATAAGGTACAATATAGATCATCAAGAAACACATGCAAAAAAGTATTGCTACAGAATTCTAGAAAATTCATTAAAAATATTAAAAATAATGGAGGGAGGATGTTTTGAGAGTGATGATGGCAATAAGTGTGTAAATGTGGTCTGCAAGCAATTGATGTTTGCATGGATTGTGATGGGAGTTGTATGAGGCCCCAATAAAGTGATTCATTAACAAAAAGGTACCAGGAGGGATAAGCCTGCATATTGACATCAAGTATTTTGCTAACAAGGCAGCGTCTCAGAAAAGCCTGCAATAAGTACTGTAGCAAGCACCACAGACATCTGAGGGAACCACATTAATTTTAGTGTGAACAGCAAATGGAAGTCTTTGAGGCAGGTGATATGTTCTAAGAGATACAGTATAGTTGGCCTGTGGCAGAACTAAAATGACAAAGGGGAAGAAGCAGCAAGAGTTAAGTGAGGAAGGGGCATTAATTGTCCCCTCAGACTCTTGCTAATAGCAAATATTCTTAATCTTTAAATGTCAATCTCCTGGGAAATCACTTCTTTCTCAATTTGCATTCTGCCCAATTATTCTGATATGGGAAATCTTTTCATGATAATACTGGCCGTTTTAATGTGTATTCTTTATTGGCTTCTTCATTATCTTTAGCTCATTTTTGTGCTCCCCCCCTCTTTTTGATTTTAGGGTCTCTGTATTCTGATTAGTAATCCTTTAAAATTACATATGTTGCAAATATTTTCTTCCAACTTCTCTCAGTTTTTATGAAATCTAACTTGTCACTTTAAAAATGACTTCTGGGATTTGTTTCTAGGTTAAAAAGGCCTCCCCATCACAAAATAGAGAAGTATTTTCCCTATATTACTTTCTGAGCGTTTTATAATTTTGTTGTTAATTATATTTAGCTATGTAATATATTTATAATTTATATTTGGACACGTTAAATTTAAGAGTGTAAACATACATAATGTCAGATGTATGTATATAATTTTATTTGCCATTTGCAATAAAAATTTTTAATTTAAAATTTAAAAATATTAAAAATGTGAAGCTATCATTTTTTTGACATATTCTCCATCAAGATCTATACCTTTCTGAAGGTGGTGTTTCCATCTCTAATTCTTTCCTAAGGAATTCTGCATCTTTGTTTTATTCCACATCAGCACAACAGTTTGAGTAGTTGCAAGGGGCTCATTTTTCCCCTAGAAGTCCTTTGAGTTTAGGGATCTGAAGGGACACGGTCAGGGTTGTAGGGTGGATAGAGAAGGTTTATAAATGAAATGTTCATAGAATAGCCCTTACTGCCCTAATAGAATGAGAAAATTCACTGCCACAATGCATAGGAATTTTGCAGTCCAATTTTCCTTGCCTTTTATTTTGCTCATCAATGAGATTTTCAATTATTTTAATACCTCCTAATAAGCCTCCATGGTTACTCTGAGTTCTTTGAGGAAATCTATCAAGTCGCATATTTATCCCAAGATTTATGAGGAAGTATATCAAGAAATCTTCCAAATCACAAAAAAAAGCAAACAAACAAAAAAAAACCCACCACAACAAATGTTCAGCATTACTTTCTAAGCTGACCACTCTCTCTTTAGTTTAATTGGCACTATTGATCTCCTAAGTAGTTACTGTTCTTATCGGGACGTATTTTGCTTTTTGAAGAGCTCCTAACAAAACTAGGGCAAGTATTACTAAGGAAATTTGTCTGCAACCACTCACTGATCCAGAGACATGTTTTATTTGGATAAATCTGTGCATTTAAGAACCTAGTAATAATATATTTTGACTTATTTTCAGATGCTGAGTAGTCAGAGATAAGTAGATTCTGTTGAGTTTACTTTGATTCAAAGGATAAGAGCTTCCCTAGCCTTATATCATCCTCACAGTTGCTGGTATGTTCCAGTACTTTGTTGCAACGATTTTGCCAATCCACCTAACTGAGAATCTCTCTAATTCTATTTTTTGGCATCACTGCCCTCTGGTGTGAGTGGGAGGCCCAGCCTTGCTCCTGGAGAGCTGCTGCTGGATATGAACCGCCAAACCAGTGGGCTGCAGTCCTGCACTCAACCACAATGCCACCGGGGCTCAGCCCGAATCTTTCTAATTCTTACTGGCTATCTAATTCAGCAACATGTTGTCCTATCCTAGCAATCGACCCCTTCTGATGAAATGTTCAAAGAAAATATATTGGACAATATTCTGTTGTAATCCCGGGTAGACTAAAACATCTGTCCAATTATAATAGCAACTGCCCACATAGCACTTCTTCGTGTTACCCTAATAAGTCAGATCGTTCAAGTAAAAGGACATAGTCCTTCAGAATGCCAAGTAGGCTTCAAACTTAGATAGCAACCATACACTTGAGAATTCCCAGGAAGCCTACATTTCAGACCTGCTGGCTGTAAGTGTGGAGATTCCCTCTGTTTTCTCAGGACAGAAGCAGTGAGCTCCAGCCCCCCTTCATTTCTGACCTGCTGGTTATCATTACTCTTCGAGGTTCAACCATTCACAGGAATGAGTCACAGAGCTTGCAGAAACCACTACACTTAAGATTGTATCTGATTTATAACAGGAAACAAAGTAACAAATGGATTAATAAATAAGGCAAGATCTGGGAGGGCTTCCAACACAGAGCTGTCTATCTCAAAAAGGTACAAGTCATGCTCCATATCTCATGTGCATTGATGTGTTTCACAAACCAGGAAGTAAATGGAGGTTTTTGTTTTGTTTTGTTTGTCTAGAGCTTTTATTTTGGAGTCTCGTTAATGCAAACCCTGACCCATTTCACTTATCCTATCTGTTAGGTGTCGTCTGCTATTCTTCAAGACACTTAAATTCCAAAGATGTTTCCATTAGATAGTCACCCTCAGAAAACCAAATTATTTCACATAACATTAAATTCGGAGCCCCATAGATCCATAAGGTTGTCACTGGCTAATTTATGGCAGTACAATATGTCTGAATTACTTCACTCAGCAGGACAATTTGGAGATCTATCTGTTTTATTGAGTATATCAATAGATCATTACATTTTGTTTTGTTTCTATGTATAAACTAAGTTAGTTATGGAAAGGCATACAAGTATGACCACAGGTGTTAATTTAATGTTAGTGAATTATGACACTATAATATTGTTGTTTTTGTTACCTGCTGCTGAGGTGATTTGAATGCATGGCAATCCTGTGACTACAGAATAGAACTTCCCCATAGGGTTTGATTAATATGTTTTATTGCTGACAAGTAGTCCATTGTATCAGTGTACCTCAATCCACAGTCTACATTGTTTCCTTGCCCATTATGTGCAATGCCTTTGTGAATTTTCAAAGAAAATTTTGTTTATGGACATATGTTTAAATTTTTCTGAGGTAAATCATGTATTTTAAGAAATTGTTAAGCTGATTTGAAAAGTACTTGTAGAATTTTACATTCCCAACCTCAGTGTATGAGAGTTCCAGTAGCTCTATATGTTATAAAGTCATGGTATAGCCAATAATTTTAATTGTAGACATTTTAATATGACTACACAGTAACTTAGGATGTTGAACAACATTTCATGTATCTATCAACAATTCATCATGCATATTTTAGTGAAGGATTTTTTGGGGAGTTGGGTTATTTATTTTCTTATTGGATTTTGTGAGATGTACATATGTTGAATTCTAGATAGAGTGTTTTTTAGTAAATTGTATTAATTTATTGCTGTATAACAAACTACCATAAACTTACTGGCTTTAAACAACACCCATCTGTTAGCTCATAATTCTATTTATCAGAAGTCTAGTATTATATAGCTGGGTTCACTGCTTAGTGTTTCACATGGCTGAAGACAAGATGTTGACTTGGCTGAGTTCTTGTTTGGAAGCTCTGAGGAAAATCTGCTTCTAAGTTTATCTTTATTGTTGGTAGAAGCAAGTTCCTTGTGTTTATGACATCTTGTTGCTGCTAATCCAGGGTCCATTCTTAGTCCCTAGAGGTCACTCCCATTCCTTGCCAATGGCACTCTTGATCTTCCAATACATTTAATTGAAATAGATGATGATCACTTCTTTATTCACTTGCCTTTGCACTTTGCCAACAATTAATTGTCCATATACGCATGGACTTATTTACCAGATATCTGGTTTGTTTCACTAATTTTTCTATAATTGTGTCAACCAGTTAGCCAATGGTTCTCATCCTTCCTAATATTGTGACCTTTCAATATCGTTCCTCATCTGTGACCTGAACCATAAAATTATTTTGGTGCTACTTTATAACTACAATTTTGCAACTCTTACGAATCAGGGGACTCCAATAAAAGGTTGGTTTATCCCTTAACGGGACCATGACCCACAGGTTGAGAGCTGCTGAGAGTTTTCTAGAGAAACAAAACAGTGACAATCACACATGTGAAAGGTAGACTTTTATATCAAGAAAGTATCTCAACATCTCAGCCAGTGCAACTCAAGCCCATTGTCAGATTAAGCAGTTTGAGCATGATACAAGAGGGCAAAGCAGGGCTCTGGGAGATCAGAGGCCAGTAGGTGCAGTCTGATGAGTCCAAGGTCTGTAGAAATATGGCAGGACACAGACAATTCCTAGAGTTAGTGGACCAAATGGTCTGCTAACTCCAGGCATGAGACACAGGGCTCGATCAAGCTATAAGATGTAAGACAAGAGAGAGGGACATGTTCTCAGTTTCTTTCTTATGAAAATGCCACACCCCCAAAGAGACATCATGAGGCCATTAACCTGACTGAAAATTTGGACGTCGCTCTTACCTTCATACAGGTACAATTGACATAAGATCAGTATGTCATGACAGAACTACTTTGGTTATCCTATTTTTATGCTACATTTTGAAATAAGATAGTGATGTTCCTCTAAATTTGTACTTATTTCTGAAAGTTGTTTTGCTAATTTAGATAATTTTTATCCCCATGTTAATGTTAGACATAACTTTTTCTTATCTACAAAAAAGTCTATTAGGATTTTGAGTAGGACTGTGTTCAATATGTAGATCAAATTGTGTGCCAATATTATAGAGATTTTTCTGATGCCTCCACTAACAGTCTGTTTTGCTCATTTGGTTAGGTCTTCTTGGTTTCTTCCATCAGAGATTTTGTGTGTTTGGACATGAAAATGAACCATGTGTCATACTGTGCTGACTTGTGTTTCACCAGAAGCTATGTCACTGGCCTCTCAAATACCACCAAGGTCATCCAAAGTGAACAAATTTCAACAGGGCTTGTAGACTAAGAAGAGATTATGAAGAATGAATAGAATTTCCACTTCTGAGGAATTAGCTATTAAAAACTGGATAGGTATCATTGACGCATTTTCAGAAAGTGAAAGCCTTGTGAAGAGAATGAGAACACAGATAAAACCAGAAGTTAAGTCCCTCCGGTGTGAGTAGAGTCAATCATGACATGGATCGAGCAAAGCCTGTGGGAATAGTCTATGAGTCCTTCATTAGTTGTTGAGACAATTAGCTGATGACTCAAAATAAGAAGAAATAGATGCAAATAAATATTAATAATTGAAACATGGAATAAATGAATTATGAATCTAAGAGTAATAGAAATAAAAAATAAGATGAAATGCTTTTTATGACATTGCCATTCTAGACATGATGGAATTTTGCAAGAACAATGACTTGTTCATGGTAAATGCCTTTTTCAACAATATAAAATGTGAATACAGACTGGGATTCTTCAGATGAAATACACCAAAATAAAATTGACAATATCTGTAAGTTGATGCAATGTAAAGCTCAATATCAACAGCTCAGATGAGACCCGGGGTCTCCTTTGGAACAGACCATCAATTTCTCATAGGTAAGTTCAGATTAAAGCTGAAGAAAATTAAAACAAATTCATGGAAGACAAAGTATGATCTTGATCAAGCCTCCCAAGCCAGGGTGCAATTTAGCACAGATGAAACACACATCATCCCTGTGTTTCTTTATTGCTTCTCCCAAATCATTACCTCAGTTCTACTTCACAAATCCTGCTATACCAGAGCATGTACATTGGTACAGATAAGAGCTTTGGACCCATGGAATTCAGGACAGTTAAACTTCCCAGTAATAGGAGTAGTGATACCATGAAGGTGGAGGAGTGCATGAAAAGGGGAAACCAATAGCAATGATGGATGTATAACACATATACCCAAGGGGAATTTACAACAGAAACATTGGTGAAGGGATACAGCAAATGTATGTATATATGTGTGTGTGTGTGTATATGTATCATTAAGGTTTCAGGATGGTGGGAGAGTGGGGAAGGAGGGAAAAAAGAGGAGGCAATAGCAAGTGTTCAAGTAGAAAGATAATGTTTTGAAAATGACTACGGAATTTAATGTACAAGTGTTCCGGATATAATTTATTTGTAAATTGTTTATCTATAATTATCCCCAATAAAATAATTTAAATTAAAAACACAAAATGAAAAAACAAAATGTGACCTTGAACATAACCCACCTGAATTTTGAGATCTTCTCAAGAAAAGATTTGAAACAACGAATGAAAATCCATGCCAAAGGATCCAAATAACATCATACATGAAGAAAGCAAAGATAAGGAAGAAGAAAAAGATCAAAGTGGATGTCAGGAGAGACTCAGAAGCTTACTCTTAATCATAGCAGTGGAATAAATGGATTTCTCTTAAACATAGAGGAAGTGGAAGAAATGATGAAGTTTAAAATTAAACCAAAAATTTCAAAGGGGAGTTCAAAAAGGCAATATAAAATAGTATAATGACATGTGACAAGACTAAGAATTAGAGCGCACTCAGTATATCTTAAGCTGAAAGAGTGGAAGAAAAACAATCAAGTCTCAAGTTGAAAAATGGAATAATTCTATTGTCAAAATATTGACTGATGCT
This sequence comes from Nesogale talazaci, assembly GCA_004026705.1. Lineage (NCBI taxonomy): Eukaryota > Metazoa > Chordata > Mammalia > Afrosoricida > Tenrecidae > Nesogale > Nesogale talazaci. The sequence goes on along the minus strand of PVJH01000417.1, from coordinate 191,711 downwards.
GGAAGCATCAAAGAAAGATGGAAATAATACAAAGTCACTGTATCAAAAACAGTTAGTCAACATTTAGTCATTTTAGGTGATATCATATGAGTCATTTTAGGTGGTACTGATGTAAGAAGTTCAAGTTTCATGGCAAGAATTAACCATAATTAAGGTTGAAATGCTTCAACAATCTCAGGAAGCACTAGAAACATGCATTTGTTTATGCCAGGAACTTTGGAAGGCAACTGACTGGAAGAGATGCATATTTGCACACATTCTAAAGAAAGGTGGTCCAACAGAAGGCTCAAATTACAGAACAATATAATTGATACGCCACACAAATAAAATTTTGCTGAATATTGTCCAACAAAGGTTGTAACTGTACATTACTAGGGAGTTTGCAGAGGTTCAGGGTGGATATAGAAGAGGATGTGTAAAAAGGATTGTATTGCTGATGTCAGATTATCTTGGCTGAAAGCAGAGAATAATAGGAAGATGTTTATGCAAGTTTTATTTACTATTAAAAGCACTTGAATATATGTCATAACAAATTATGGATAGCTTTGAGAAGAACAGGAATTCTAGAAAACAAAAATGTGTTCATTTGGCACATGTATGTGGATCAAGAGGCAGCTATGTGAACAGAAGAGAATACTACATGGATAAAAATCAGGAAGAGGCGTGAGTCAAGGTTGTATCCTCTTAACTTACATATTTGATCTGCAGGCTGAGCACATAATCAGACACATTGGATTATATGAAAAAGATGTAATATCAGGTTTGGAGGGAGGCTTATTAACAACCACCAATATGCAGATGACACAGCTTTGCTTTCTGAAAATTAGGAGGACTTGAAGCATTGCCTGGTCATGTTCAACAATTGGAGCCTTCAGTATGGATTACAATTCAATGAAAAGAGAACCAAATTTCTCACAACTGGACCAATAGTGCATGATAAATGGAGAGAAGTTTGACATTTTCAAGCATTTCTTCTTGTTTGGACCCCATTTGATGTTCATGAAAGCAGCAGTCAAATGATCAATGTATTCGTTGAATGGGCTAAATCTATACATAACCTATTTCAAATATTGAAAAGCAAGGATAATACTTAGAGGACTAAGACATGCCTGACCCAGGCTGTAACATTTTTAATGTCCTAATAATATGTATGTGAAAGTGGGTCATTAAATAAGGAAGACAGAATACATGATTCTGTATTATGGTGCTACAAACAAATCTGTCTTTGAAAAGTACTATCAGAATACTTCTTAGAGACTACTATGGTTAGATTTAATCTTGTGTCCTTTAGACATGTCAGGAGAGACTAGTCCCTAGAGAAGGACATCATACTTGATAAAGTAGAGGGGAAGCAAAAAAATGAAAGCTTTCCATAAGATTGACTAGTGGCTGCAAAAATGGGCTGAAGCATGAGAATAATTTTGAGGATCAGTCAGTGTTTTGTTCTGTTGTCCATAGGCTTGCTTTAAGTTGGAACCCCTTCAATAGCAACAACAGCATATATATCTTGTATATATTTTATCACTTTGACCCTTGAATTTGTTTAAAATATTGGTGTTATTTAAAATACTGTATTAAAATTTCAATTTCTAATTTTTGTCTCTAGAATATAAAAATATAATTGACTTTTGTATGTTGAGCTTTTTCCTTCCACTCTGTTAAATTAAGTTATTCTTTATGTTGTTAGGTGCCATCAATTTGGTGCCTCCACATATAGACCATAAACAGAACAGAATCAAACTTGTTCATAGGCTTGAACCCATTGTTGTAGTCTCTGTGTCAATTCCTCTCCTTGAGGGCCTTCCTCTTTTACACTGGCACTACTTCACTAAGCATGGCCAAAGTCTGTGAGACAAAGTCTTTCCACTCATTCCTTCAAGGAACTTTCTGATTGTGTATCTTCCAAAAAGGTTTGTTTGCCCTTTTCAGTCTGTGATACTTTCAATATTCTTCACCAGCATCATAACTCAAATGCATTGATTCTTTGGTCTTCTTTATTCAAATATCCAATTTTCACATGCAAATGAGGTGATTGAAAATATCATGGCTTGGGTCAGACACACTTCAGCTATCAAAGTGCCACACTTGCTATTTAATACTTTAAAGAGCTCTTGTGCACCATATTTATGTATATTTAAATATCCTGTTGAAATATGCATCTTTCCTCTAGTTCTCAAATGCTTCCTCCCACCCACTATCATGCTCCCGGTTCTACCAGACAAGTCTGGCTAGGATAGGGGATGTACACTGGAATTGGAAACATGGAAAATTCAGGATAGACCTTCCCTCAAGACTAGTGATGTGAGTAGTGATACGGGCAGGGTGTAGGAATGTTGGAGTAGAAAGGGGGAACCAATTTCAGGGATCTACATATAACCTCCTCTCTGGGGCATGGCCAATAGGGAAGTGAGTGAAGGGACACATTGGAGAGTGCATGATAGGAAAAGGCAATAACAATTTGTAAATTATTAAAGGTTCATGGGGGGAGGGGGGAAGGGGAATATCGGGAGCTGGAACTTGGGGCCTAGGTGGAGGAAGGATGTTTTGAGTGTGGTGATGACAGCAAGTGTGTAAATGAGGCCTTCATACAATTGATGCATGTATGGATCGTGAGGGGAAGTGTATGAGCACCCAACAAAATGATTCATTAAAAAATGGGGGGAGGGAAAAGAGGAGCTTATACCAGGGGCTCAAATGGAAAATGTTTGGAAATGAGTGTGGCAGCATGTATGCAGATGTGCTTGGTACAGATGATGTATGGAATGTTATAAAAGCTGTAGGAGCCCCCAATAAAGTTATTAAAATATTCTGGTGATGTTGTTAATTATGTTGATTGATTTTGGAACAAATTTTACAACTCTTTTCATATTCTTAACCTTTTGCATACTGATGCCCATTTTCTTAAACTTTGTTTAGCTTTGCATCTATGTTCATGTGAGATACTGGCCTTTGGTTTGCTTCTTTTATCTCTGTCTGGCTTTAGTATATGAGAAAATGCTGACCTCAAAGAATGAATTTGGTTTCTGGAAGGGGTTGGTTACAATTGGCACTATTTTTTAAAATGTTTTATAGAATTCACCAATGAAGCTATCTGGGCTTTGAGCTTTGTTTGCGGAATTGCTTGTAGCCACAAATTTAATTTCTTTACTGTATAACAGGGATGTCTCTCAAAGATGAGAACATGTACTCTCAAAGTTGTACATGCCCTGGATAGTTCAACTTAGAGGTATCAGACCATCAATATTTCTAGTAGTTGAGGAAATTAGTGCTTTAATATTGAAAGGTGAATCTGGGAGACATGCCATAGTATCCATTATACTGTTTAATATTCAGTAATTAATTCAATAGCATTGATACAGACATTTTAAATTTTCTGTCTTTACAAAGTGCAAGTGTTTTTTACAAGGCTAGTGCTTTAGTTAGATGGATGCAACTATCAATTGCAATCAAGATTTTGGTACCCAGAATATGCAGAGTTGGGATGTGGCCTTTCCCCACACTCCAATATTATACTTACTATAATCCACTTAGCAGGACTTAATTTACCAGCAGAACATTAAGGTCACAGAGAAGATACAATTTCAAGAAATTGGGCACAAAATCCAGGTGTTAGAGGGTTATATGTATAAATATTGTCTATATACATATATAATTTATAACAAGAAGAAGATGCACAGTTATAAAGCTTAGATGTTTGTCTATGGGTCAGATGTTAGGGTGGAGGTTTTTTCTGACTATTGTAACTTTGAGGGCTGATGAAACCAACGTTGGTTAAAAGACCACAGACTTGAGGTTACAGATTCAAATGAACAAAAGGTCAGCATGTTAGACTTATACCTGTGTACATTAATGAATCAAAAGGCAGGCTGCTGCTGATTCTCAGGATTAACAGGCAGTGTGGCAGGTCATTGGTTCAAACCCAAATAACCAGAGGGCAATGACCCAGATTCAAGATCCAGAACAACACCCCCCCCAAAAAAAACAAGTTTCTTCCGTGTTTGTTTATATTGGACACAAGTCACAGGTTTGAGATATCTTCTTCTCAATTGTCCTGTGCCTTGATTTGCAAGCTATACTACCCATGGGAGACCTAATCTGTGGACTGCATTGTGTGAGTTGATGTTTCTTCAAGTTCTGCTTCGCCACGCTACTGGAATATACATCCCTTGAGTTGGAGACTATCAGACCCTGTCATCAAACTCTCTGTTGGTGACCTGCTGTGGGGGTCATGGGCTTATGTTAATTTCATGATTGAGATGTAGGAGTAGATAGAGTCTAGCCTGTTAATCTGGAGATAGCCATTGAGTAGCCAATGAGGCTCCATGTGGGCATGGCTTTCTCCTGAGACTTCTGGGAAATATTGAGATATTTCCCTCATGGAGATGATAATCTATCTCCCCAGTGTTGGGAGATAGTCTAGAGACAACAAGCTACAGACAAGACAAGATGGCAGTGTCCGAGGAGCGGCAGGAGACAGAGGAGAAGCCACGTGGCCTTACCCTGATAGAATCAGACCGCTGAAGCTGGTGAAGCCATGTGGAGACCCCTGCCAGCACTCAGTTGCTTCTACAACCACTGGATGCTGTTGATGGATGCTCAGCCCTGGAAGCAAAGAGTCATGGGGAGACCCCTGCGAGTGCTGGGAATCTGCACCTACTGACCTGTGACTTCATGAGTCAAAAGGAGACTTTGTAGACTGGTATCGAGCATATGGGCTAATATCTGACCTATGACTTTGAACTGAACTGGGTTAGGATGCTTTCTCAATGTTCCATTCCTCTTGTATATAAACCTTACCCTTATATTCATATGCATATCTATGAATTTATTTCTCTAGTTTACCCAGACTAACATAACAGTCTAGTCCGATTTTAAGGTAGAATTGGGGTCCTGATATTAGGGGTGGGGAAGAAGAATTTATGAACTAGAGGAAAGTTGTATCCTTGTTGCTATACTGTACCCTGACTATCTCTTCTCTTCCTTGTGACCCTATTATGAGGAGATTACCAACTGTCTACAAATGGGCTTTGGTTCTTCACAACCTCCATCATTCACATGATATGATTTTTTTTTTTGTTTTCAGTCTTTGATGCATGATACTTGATTCAGGAGTGTTAAGCTAGTGGCCTGTGTGTCACAAGTCGACTCAAAGGTAATTTTTTGTGGCTCACAATGCTTTGAAACAAAATGCAATGATGGAATTGTGTTTGGGTTTGCCTCAATCTCCCCATAAACACTATTTTCTTCATAGCAAATGTTCTATTTTCATTTTATTTCAGAGCATCATGCATCACAAAAATTATCATGGGGGAACTTGTGGCCCACAGACCACCAATTTGAGACCTCTGCCTGATCCAATAAACACTTCATGATCACAGAGGCTGATGTGCGTCTTTCATGTGAGCTTTCTTGATCCTCAGCTAGATGGTTGTATGTTTATATTCAAGCCTTTAAAGCCCCAGAACTGTCTTTTGATAGTTCGGCACCATTAGCTTCCCTCATCACATTTGCTTTAGCACCCATTTTGTCTTCAGCAATTGTGTCAGGAAAGTGAGCATCACAGAATGCCGGGTTATTAGAAAAAAGTGTTTTTGCATTGAGGGAGTACTTGAGTCGTAGCCCAAATTCCATCTGCTACCTTAATACTTAACCTATGAATATATATATATATATGTATATATATAGACATAGATCTATTTCCCTATTTTTATATATAAATATATCTGCGTATGCACTTGCCTGCATTTAGAACTCTATAAATGTCCTTTGCCTCTTAGTTGTTTCCTCTATTTCTTTTTGCTTTTTTCTTGTCCCACTATCATGTTCGGCATTCATTTGGGTTTCAGTAATTCCTTCTGGTGACATTTTCCTTGATTAAGCTCTACCAGGTATATCATCCCCTTTTTGCCATGAATTTTAGATCACTGGTTGATCCATTGTCCCTGGGTTTGTTAACACCCACTTCCTTTCCCCCACCTATCCCTCTCTCATGTTCTCCTGGAACCATTGGTTCAGTTGTTTTCTCCTCTGGATTGTTTATTACACCTATCTTATCAAAATAGCCATGCAGAGAAAATAATAACAAAATAATAACAAAACCAAGACAGAACAGCGGGTGAAGGGAGTCATTGGACAGTGTATGCCATGACAAAATAATAAAATTTATAAATTATCAAAGGTTTGTCAGGGCTGGGTGAGCAGGAAGAGAGGGGAAAATATGAGTAGCTGATACCAAGGGCTTAAGTAGAAAGCAAATGTTTTGAGAATGAGGATGGCCACAAATGTATAAATGTATTTGGCATACAATAGATATATATAAGGATTGTGATGAGTTGTTTGAATCCCCAATAAATTGATTAAAAGCACAAAACAAGATAGAACAAAACAAAACAACAAAACCACAACAATGTAAACTGATGACAAAAAAAGAAGAAAAGCCTTTTAGTAATTTCAGGTCCATTTGTTGACCTTCAGGAGTGTTTGTGGTTAAGTCTGATGAGGGTCATACTCTGGCCCCAAAGTCTATTTTTGATATTCCCCATGGACTTCATTGCTTTGCTCCCCTTGCTGCTCTGTTGCACACCTTCAGCATTCCACTCCAGTGTGGTGAGGTCAGATCGAGCACAATTCCCACATGGTGCCTCCAGTATTGTCCCTTGTGTGGATGCGCTGTGAATCAGTGAGGGACATAATCTTTTTGATAGAGTCTGTCCTATGGCCTTCTTTGTTTAAATGCCTATCTTGATGTTGTGTGTTCTTGTCTTGTACTTGCTGGTTCTCTTGGGGACTTGAGACCTAGCTCTTTGTTCCAAGCTTGGTAATTAGGTCTCTCCTAGGTATCTTTCCACTTTTTTTTTACATATTGCCTGTTTGTCTCCTTCCCATACCTAAGTCATTGCTGGGTATTTTTGATGTCAGTTACATATAATCCTATTTCTTTTTGATTGTTTTCTGACCCAGATATTTTCCTGGTACCACAGCCATGTGATATAATGGTTAAAGATAATTGATCAGATATTCTCTATTTGAGTCTGACATTTACTTACTATGACCATTGGAAATAGTACCTACTATTCAAAACTATTATGAAATGTGTTTGCCATGGTGCCTGACAAAGCTCTATTGACATGGAGTCAATTCTGAGTCATAAAGACTCCATTGGATAAAGTAGAACTGGTCCATAGGGCTTTTAAATCTGTAATTTTTTAAAATATTTAGTTGGGGGCTCATACAACTCTTAGCACCATACCACACACATCCATTGTTCCAAGTGCCTTTGTACATTTGTTGTCATCATCATTCTCAAAATATTTGCTTTCTACTTGAGCCCTTAGTCTTAGCTCCTCATTTCCCCTCCCTCCCAGCTCTCCACTCCTTCATGAACCCTTGAAAATTTATACATTATTATTATTGTGTCATATCTTACACTGTCCAATGTCTCCTTTCACCCACCCTTCTGATGTCCTTCCCCCAAAGAGGAGGTCATATGTATATCCTTGTAATTGGTACTCCCTTCCTACCCTTCTTCCCTCTACACTCCCAGTATTGCCACTCTCAGCAAAGAAAATTTCCACATCTTCCCCCTGGAGGTAGCTGTAAGTTTGAATTTTTGACCTTTTTCTTAGCAGCTTAGTCTTAGTGCTCAACCATTGCACCCTCAAGACTCCATGATATGTGGTAACTGAGCACAAAATAAATGTTGACTATTATACTGGAAAGAAGCCCTATTGGTCCTTTGGGCTAGAAATTGGGCTCTTAGCTAAAAGAATGGTAGTTCAAACCCACATGATGAGGCTCTCTGTTCCTGTAATGATTTCAGTCTCAGAAACTATATAGGATCATTATGAGGTGAAATTGACTTGATGACAGTACATATTGCACTGATGGAGTAAAAAGTCAGGGAAAAGGGTGAAGATTCTAAGTGAGATGGATTGATTCAGTGGAAGGGCTCAAACATAACAACAATGTGAGGATGATGCAGGATCAAGCACTGCTTGGTTCTGTTGTACATAGAGTTGCTATGAGTCAGAACAAACTTGATGGCACCTGACAACAACCTTACAATGGGAGCTTCTTGGATCACTTATTACCTCCCAGTGGATTCATTTCATATCCTCTTTTTAGTTTTTTTTTAACTTATCTACCTTAAATATGATGCTTTAAATAGACAAAGTCACTGTGGGTTTTCTTGCTCAATGGGATAGGGTAGAAGAGAAAAGAATCTAGCACAGTATCTGCTTGGTCATTTATATCTGTGGTTTTGAACCAAGTGACTGACTGCCTCAGCTTTGGGAGAGAAAAACCTGCATTTTCCAAAAGTTTAAACTGATATCTCTACAATGAACAAAACTGGATCAGCTCAATTAGTTTCCAGTAGAGATCTTTAAAACCTCAGTAATAGGACAAAAGGAGGGGGAAACCAATAAATCCTTCACTAAATGTATGATAAAGACCCTTCTAGTTACTGGTCAGTTGGAAAGAAACAAAACAACTGGTTAAGTCTGGGAAGTACTTGTAAGATATGCCTATAAAACAGAAGCTGTTCACAGGTAGCGCTTAGGATTTATTATGAGAAATTCTCACCATGTGACAAACTAGCCCAGAAGCATGCTAAGGACTCAGCTTTTAGGAGTCCTTCAGAGACTTCCAGAGTTCTGAAGAAAGTGATATGATCCAGTCCATTGAAAGTCTTTCCTGTTCTTTTGATTGAACTTTTCCATACCGAGACAGACCCGACACAGAGACCTATGGGGTTAAAATGAGTCAAAGTCCTCAAATAGCTTCCACTCCACTATTGAAGCCATTGTGTAAAAGTTCCATCAATAATTAGTCCTTAGTGGGTTTCTGGAGACTTTCATTCCATAGTCTGATTAAATGAGTATATTATTTGGGAGCGATAACACAATAATAGGAATTATTTGGTGAGTAATTCGTTAGCACCCACTGACTCACCCAGTACAGAATGGGGCCTGTGGGTTTCACACTTAAGTGGGACCTGAGATACATAAGAGTTGATATAGTACAGAGTGGAGAGAAGGTGGCAGGGAGAAACATGCAGGGACAATTTTGACAATGTGGGCTTAGAAAATGGAACTCATTTTAGCATCAGAATGAACAGAACATAATTAGGGAAGTTAAATCTGCTGGGGGAAATAAAAAGAAAAAAAATTACATGACACCTTCCAAAAGCCAAATTGAAATACTTCTTGGATTATTCAGAGTTTAGAAGAGCTGTACTAACTCTGGCTCTGCCTTTCTTGTCACTGAGCCCCGGAAATGGAGTCAATCAGTGGGCAGAGTTGCCCAGGGAGTCTATAAGGGAGAGCGGAGAAGTACTTAGGCCTCCCTACTTCTTTCTCTCTGTTGAAACAAACTCAAAACAAAACAGAATTGGTTCTCCATCCAACTCAAATATTTTCTTGTCTTCAGGGTCCTGTTCAGAAACTACTTCTTTGAATTCTTCCCTATCCACCCTAGTCTAAAGTGCCTTTTCCTCTGAATTCCATACTGAGTGTTAATGGTGATTTTGTTAATGGTGGTTTCTTGCTGGAGATTTTTCCTCATGTATTCTTGTTCTATTTTTCTATCTAGAAGGGAACCCCTTGGAAGGCAGACCATAAATACATGAAAGGATTTCAGTATGTATTTGAAAGCTTGTGTGGGTGAATCTGCAATCAATTTCAGCTTTGCCCCTGAAAATGTGAAATGTGTTTGTGTGTGTATGTGTGTGTGTGTGTATATATATATATGTATATATATATATTCAGTACCACTCTGCAGTATCACCCAGCAGAGAATGAACATCTTTTAATATAAATTGAAGGTCTAGTGGGTCTAAATGGTAAGCATTGAAATTTTAATTGCAAGTTCAGAGGCTGAAAGCTACCAGAAGCTCCATAGGAGAAAGAAGAAAACGTTCTCTACTCCCATAAAGATTACACCTGAGAAATCCAGTATCACATTGATATAAGTTGGAACTGACTTTATGGTAGAGGAACATGTAAGTGCATGGGCATACACACAGAGAGTTCTAGATGCTTTTAAGTCTTTTCAACCCATACCAACTATGCACAACAGAATGAAATGCTGTCTTTTCCTGCACTGTCCTCACAATCGTTCGTTGGCTTGAACCCATTGTTGTCCCTGTGCTGAAGGCATTCTTCTCTCTACTTTACCAAATATGATGCCTTTCTCCAGGGACTTGTCTCTACTGATAACATGTCCAAAATACGTGAGATGAAGTTTTGCCACTCTTGCCTCTAAGGAACATTCTGATTGCACCTCTTCTGAGACAGATTTATTTGCCCTTTTAGCAATTCATAATACTTTCAATTTGTTTGTGGTAATTACATAATCTGGTATCAATTTGAGAGGATTATGAGTGAATGGGGTGGAGTCTGTCCTGCCAATCACGATATACCCAAATGAGACTTCTGTGTGGGATGGCCTTCTTCTGAAAATTCTGGGAACTCTCATATTTTCCTCCTTGGATGTAGGAGACACTTCTTACTTTTTGCTCACTCCCCAAGAAGAGACTCTACAGACAAGACACACGGTGCCATGCTCTTGGAGCTGTAGAAGCCACATGGACCTACCCTGATACACCAGACCAATGTAGTTGAAGAAGCCGCATAGAGTCCATGGCCAGTGCTGAGATGTTTACAATGCCACTGGTTCCAGAAGACTTCCAACTCACAGTCCTGTGATCTTCCTACATTAGGAATCATTACAAGTGTTTCATGAGTGTGAAGAGGAATTTATAGATTGATATTGGACATATGGGCTATTCTCAGACTTATGGACTTGATCAGGACTGGACTGGGATATTTTCTAAATATCCAAGTGCTTATATATAAAACTCTTTCTTTTTCACATATGAGTGTCTAGGAATTTGTTTCTCTAGTCTACCCAGACTATCACATTATGATACCTTTATAGTGTGGTACTAGAGAAACAAATCACAACTATGGAAAGTGGATATTTGTTTGACCTCTACCTCATGGTAGTGATTCTTCTTTGGCTAGCCAGAAATTTACTGGATTGCTTTGTGGAAAGAATATAGAGAGCAAATTTTTTTTTGTTATTTTGTTTGATTTTCGTTTTTGGTTAGTGCTGTGTGAAATGGCAAAAATGAATGTGATTTATGTATAATTTGAGGTCAGGGGTAGAAATCACCATTTGTATGTCTCACAAAATATGCTACTAATGGAAAATTGCTGACAGTAGGTCAAAATGAATGAAAGAAAGTCTCGCTCTGGCTTGATAATTCCAAGAGGCCGAAACACATTTTTTTTGTATAAAAAGCATAGTTTGGGTGGATGGAGGGAAGACGGCTGGCAGATAGGAAGCCCACGCCCTGAGCTCCTGGAGATCGGTGAGTGGGGGTGACACGGGGAAGGGTATGGCTCTCAAATTGGGTTTTTTGACTCCAGGAAATCTCAGAGCTTTCCTCTAAACCAGGAGCAGGTGCGACCCGCATGCCTGCGCTCCCCACGGACACCAGCACAGATGTCTGCACAGATGCTGCCAGTTCGTTGTGCCTGTGAGATCCAGGGCGCCCGCTCTGCAACGCTGAGATCTGGGACCCACAGTTAATCAGCTCCTGTGCGCAATCGCTGACCAGTCCTCCCCACCCCAAGGTGCCCAGGGTGCCCAGGGGACACTCCATGCAGACCCACACCTCTCACTTCCCACCCCCAGGGACTCCTGTGTCCCCAGCACAAAGGTGGGTCAACCCCTCCCCCACCCCGGAGGGCCCCGCCCAGGCGCACCTTAAGGTCACCACCACTGCCCAGGATAAGATCAAGCCATCCCCTAAACCCAAGACTGCCCCCTGGGCCACAATTTCTAACCGTAGAGGAAGGAACGCCCACACTCCCCACAGTCGCCGGCACTCCTCACAGACGCTGCCAGTTCAGGGCTCCTGCCCCAAGACCCGCAACAAAGAGTTCCGCTTTACATTGTCTCCTGGGTAAACAGCCAGCAGGTCCTCCCCACCCCAGAGTACTAGAGGACTTTTTCCCACCTATCTGTGGCAAGTGCCCCTAGCCAGAAACAGATCACCCAACTCCCAACCCACGCCCTAAACCCACTCCCCTGCTCAGCTAACACTCTCCATCATACTTTCAAGGCCTAGCGGCAAACAGTTCCTGAGGAAAGCTATAAGACCAACCTCCTAAAGAGGGATGCCAGGGCCACAAAAACACCAAGGAAAATGCCACCTAATACGTATAAATCAAACAAAAAACAGTGAGCAGCTTCCACAGTATCAAGAAAAGAGAAAAACTGGATCCGATGCAAGAAGATTAGCTGGACCTAACAACAGTCATAGAAAATGCGGAGATCGATCAACCACAGAAAGAAATCTTCAAGATGTTAATAACACGTATGCCTCTTTTGAGTGATACATTAGAGAAGAAAGAAGAATTGATACAGGAGATAAAGGCCACGCACCAAAGGGAAATCCAAGAACTAAAGAGTGAGCTAACAAAAACTAATAGTAAGCTCTCAGATTTCAGCCAGAGAATGGAGGAGGCAGAAAACAGGACAAGTGACCTAGAGGACTCACAAGTAGAAATTAATAAATGGGAGAAAAAAATCTAACAAGTCTATGAGAGAAACAGAAGAAAATATTGGATGCCTGGCTGATACTATAAAAAGAAACAACATTAGGATTATCAGTCTGCCAGAGGATGAGGCATCAAGAAAACCAACATCCAAAATAGTGAGGGGATGCTTAGAGGAAAACTTCCCTAGCTTAATGAATGAAAACCATATAACCACACAGGAGGTGGAAAGAACACCAGCTAGACTAAACCCCAAGAGGAAAACACCAAGACATATAGGTGGTAAACTATCCAATTATGAAGAAAAAGAGAAAATTATGAGAGCAGCTAGGGAAAAAATGGCAATCAAATATAAAGGCAAACAGATAAGAATATGCTCGGACCTATCAATGGAAACTATGAAGAAGAGGAGAGAGTGGAGCAGTATATTCTGAAAATTGCAGGAACATGATGCAAACCCAAGAAGACTCTATCCAGCCAAATTATCTATTAAAATTGATGGAGAAGTAAGAGTCTTTCCAGACAAGGAAAATCTCAGAGAATATGCCAAAAGGAACCTAGCCCTACAAAAGATTCTCACTGACCCACTGGGAGAAGAACAACAAAAACGACCTAACACACACAGAATGAATCTACCCAGAAGCAGTCAAAGGGATAACAGTCCCCAAGATAACCCTGGCTCAGAGATGGAAGAAAGGCAAGAATGAACCACAAAGATATATTGACACAACCTATGGAAATAGAAAAACATCCAATCCAAGAGCGATAAAATGACAACACAGAGTGCACAGATAGATGTAATAACCCAAATATTAATGGATTGAACTCAGGCCTTAAGAGACAGAAATTAATAGACTGGCTTAGAAAATACACCCCCTCAATCTGCTGCCTACAGGAGACACGTCTTAAGATCACAGAAAAAAAATATATATTGAGAATCAAAGGCTGGAGAAAAATATACCAAGCAAACAGCAATTCCAAAACAGCTGCAAACTATAATAAGAGACAAAGAAGGACACTATATAATGCTTAAGGGAAGGGTAGACAATGATCCAGTAAGCATCTTAAATATATATTCCCCAAATGAGAGACCTGCAGAATATGTAAACCAGACACTTCATATGATGAAAAAAGAAATTACAGCCTCAACAATTATAGTGGGTGACTTCAACACACCACTCTCTGAGAAGGACAGATCACAGGGAAAGAAACTCAACAAGGAGGCAAGAGAACTAAATACTACAATTAGACAGTTTGACATGGTAGATGGCTACAGGGTCTTTCATCCAAAGGAAAAGCATTTCACATTCTTTTCGGCCCCACGTGGAATTTTTTCGAAGATAGACCACATACTGGACATAAAGAGAATCTACATAAATTTAAGCATATTCATATCATACAGAACTCACTCTCAGACCACTCTGCCATAAGGTTGGAAATCAACAAAAGGAAGGTAAGGAGAACTAGAGAAAATAGTTGGAGAATTAATAATTCTCTATTGCAAAAGGAATGTGTGCTGGCCCAGATCAGAGAGGAAATTAAAAAATTTCTAGAAACCAATGAGAAGGAAAGCACGACATACCAAAACTTATGGGACATAGCAAAGGCAGTCTTAAGAGGAAGTTTCATTGCAATACAGGCACACCTGAAAAAGGAAGAGCGTCTCATAACTGATACATTAACACGGAATTTACAACAACTAGAGCAGAGTCAGCAGGATAATCCCACTAATAGGAAAAGAAAAGAAATAATAAAAATCAGGGCTGAGATTCAGGAGAGGGAAAATAAGAAAACAATGGAAAAAATTAACGCTGCTAAAAGTTGGTTCTTTGAAAGAATTAACAAAATTGATAAACCATTGGCAGACTTAACCAAAGAAAGGAGAGAGAAAATTGCAATAGCAAGAATACGGGACAAAAGAGGGGATATCACAACTGACCCTAATGAAATCAAAAGAATAGTCACTCAGTACTACAAAGATCTTTACTACAATGAATTCAACAACTTGGAAGACATGGACAAATTCTTGGAAAAGCAATCTCTTCCTAGATTGTCTCCAATAGACGTCAAGAATCTTAACAGACCCATAACAATATTAGAAATAGACAAGGTTATCAAGGGATTACCAACAAAGAAATCACCCGGACCAGATGGCTACACAGGAGAATTCTACCATGCATTCAGGGAAGAACTGACACCAACCCTACACAAGCTCTTCCAAAGCATAGAAAAAGATGGCAAACTCCCAAACTCCTTCTATAAAGCCAGTATAACACTGATACCCAAACCAGGCAAGGATCCCACAAGAATTGAGAATTACAGACCAATATCCCTAATGAATATTGATGCAAAAATCCTTAATAAAATACTGGCCAATAGAATACAAAAGTATATAAAACAAATAATTCTCCCTGACCAAGTGAGGTTCATACCTGGAATGCAGGGGTGGCTCAACATACGAAAGACAATTAGTATCATTCACCATATCTACAGGAAATTTATAAGAATAATATGATTATATCCATAGATGCTGAAAAAGCATTTGACAATATTCAACACCAATTCATGTTTAAGACACTCAAGAAGATGGGAATAGAAGGAAAATTCCTCAAGACAATACAAGCTATATATGAAAAACCAACAGCCAATGTGATAGTCAAAGGAGAAAAGACATACACAATCCTACTGAAAAGGGGGACCAGACAAGGATGTCCATTGTCCCCTCTATTGTTCAATATTGTACTGGTGGTTTTAGCTAACAGCATTAGGCAAAGAAAAGACATAGAAAGTATACGACTGGGGAAGGAAGAGGTGAAATTATCATTATTTGCAGATGATATGATTACATATATATGGAAAACCCCAAAAACTCCACAAAGGGATTACTGGAAACAATAGAGGAGTATGGCAGAGTGGCAGGATACAAGATCAACAATCAGAAGTCAATTGGTCTGCTATACACATCAGATAAGACCACAAAAGAGGAGATAAAAAAGAGGTACCCTTCACAATAGCCAAGCATAAATTGAAATATCTAGGGATATACCTGACAAAAAGAACAAAAGATCTATATGAGGAAAATTATAGAACACTATTACAAGAAACCAAGAATGACTTCAAGAAATGGAAAAATATTCCATGCTCGTGGATCGGAAGACTCAATGTAGTCAAGATGACAGTCCTACCCAAGGCACTATATAAGTTTAAAGCAATACAGATACAAGTACCATCCTCCTTCTTCAAAGAAATGGGAAAAAAATGATTTCTAACTTCATATGGAGAGGGAAGAAGCCCAGAATTAGTAGAGAACTCCTCAAGAAGAAGAACATTGTGGGAAGGCTTGCCCTATCTGACTTTCGCACATACTATCTAGCCACAGTGGTCAAAACAGCATGGTATTGGCATAATGACAGATACTCAGACCAATGGAAAAGAACTGAAAATTCAGAAATAAAAACACAAGCATAAAGACAACTTGTCTTTGAAAAGGGTCCTAAAAGTATCAAATTGGAAACAGATGCCCTTTTCAACAAGTGGTGCTGGAAAGAAATGGATAGCTACCTGTAGAAAAATGAAGCAAGATCCTTACCTCACTCTATGCACTAGAATCAATTCAAGGTGGATTACAGACCTTGAAGTAAAACCCCAAACTATTAGAGCCATCAATGAGGGAATTGGGAACAATCTCAGAACACTGGCACAAGGACTACATAGGCTAGCAGAAATAGGGAAAGACACAAACACAGAGGAGGCTCAAATAGACAAATGTGATAGACTAAAGATTAAACACCTGTGCACATCGAAAAAATTCACCGAGAGAGTAATAAGAGAGCAGACAGACTGGGAAAACATCTTTGGCAATGACAAATCAGATAAAGGTCTTATTACTAAAATCTACAATACCCTGATAGCTTCCAAAAAAAGCAAAACTAACTGCCCACTGAGGAGATGGGCAAAGGAATTAAACAGAAATTTCACAGAGGCAGAAATCAAAGAAGCCAATATATATATGAGAAAATGCTCCTGATCATTAGCCATAAGAGAAATGCAAATCAAAATAACAATGAGATACCACCTAACACGGTCAAGGCTAGCCCAATTCAAAAAGTCAGAAAGTAACAAATGCTGGAGAGGCTATGGAGATCAATTTGGAGACACCTAAAACAGATGGAAATTGAACTACTATACGACCCAGCAATTCCCCTGCTGGGCATATACCCAGAAGAGACAAGCAACAATCCAAGACCAGAGATCTGTGCTCCAATGTTCATCGCAGCACAGTTTGTAATTGCAAGGAGTTGGAAGCAGTCCATATTCCCATCAACTGATGAATGGATTAAAAAGCTGTGGTACATACATACAATGGAGTACTAAGCATCTCTGAAAAGCAGTGATGAACGCATGAAGCACGTCACCGCATGGGAAGAACTGGAGCAAATTATGCTAAGTGAAGTTAGCCAAGCATAAAAGGACTTGTATAATATGAATCTGCTGAGGTAAGCATATTAATAATTTTAAAATTGGAAAGGGGCATTGGGAAAAACTACTCTATAGAGAAAATCCTGCGAGAAGGCCCAGGTAATATGGCAGGGGCCAGATCAAATCTAAAGCTACATATGGTAGCCATCAAGGGGGGAGTGGAGGCAGATGGCGATGTTTAGATAGGGAAGGGGGCACTAAACCATCAAAGGGGAGGGTATTGTTTATATCTCCACAGGGAAAGAGGGACCAAACTTAAACCCGGAGACCCAGCATGTGAATGCAGCACGACAGCATGGAGTGGAGAACAAGTGGAGAGACCTGAGAACACAATCCCAACCCCAACTATAGGGCCAGCCATCTCTCTACCAGAGGAAGTTGCCTTGGAGGCCAGCACTGAAGCTGAAGCTTGGGGAGTGAAATAAGCCTGACCAGAGCACATGAGAACAAATGAAAGGGGAGGAAGAGAGAATGACGTGCATCCTGGCCCACCGAGCCTTCAGGGCAATAATCCCACTCATAACAGCTACTGCACAAAGAGGACTGCACGGCCAGCCCCATTAAGAAATATGGCTACCCTCGCAGACCCAAGGCCTATTGGGGCCAGGAAGAAGAAGTGGGGTCAAGATTATACCCTGTTGGACACAAACACACCAATGCAAAGCACTAAGAGTGTGCAACAGAGCATAGAGTCACAGATGGAGTGACAAGGATATATTTTGGGGCCAGGGTATTGGCAAGCCATCCGACTCAATCAGGGGTCACTCTAGGAGGTCAACCTTGATCTTTATACAGGTTCTTATATTGCTATTATTTTTATTATTCTGTTACATATTGTATAGTACATTGAAGGAGTTTCTTGCTGTTATCATTGTTTTATTTGCTTAAGTTGCTCCATTTTAGGAGACCTTTCTTGTATATATTGCTATCTCTACAAGTCTATCTAGACAAGATAGACTGGACAAAGAGGTTGGAGGCAAAAATGACAAGTCTGATGGCTCCAGGATAGAGGACATTGAAGAGGGGGAGGAGGGGGAAAGGTGGTGATGTCGACCAGCCCAGGAAAAAGGGAATAACAATTGATACAAATGCAGGGACAAGGTGGGTGAGAGAAGGCCAATAGGGATTGATTAAGACTAATGTGACAGAAAAAAAATACTGAAACCCAAATGGAGAGTGAGCATGATAGTGGGACAAGGGAAGCAAATGGAAATAGAGGAAGGAACTGGGGGATAATGAACATTTATGGAGGTTCAAATACAGGTATGTACATAGGGGCATACATTTATAAGTGAGGATGGGGAAAGAGATTGGTGTGTATACTTATAGGGTTAGTAGTAGGACAACAGATGGGCATTGGACCTCCACTCAAGTAGGTTCTCGGTTCAAGAACACTTTGTTCTATTAAATTGGCATTCCAAGATGCTCACCTTTCCGACATGATCACTGAAGACAAATGTGTGCATAAGCAAAGGTGGTGAAGTAAGCTGATGGTGCCCAGCTATCAAAAGATGGAGCGTCTGGGGACTTAAAGGCTTGAAAGTAAACAAGCAGCCATCTAGCTCAGAAGCAACAAAGCCCACATGGAAGAAGCACACTAGCTTGTGGACTCATGAGGTGTCAAAGGGATGAGATATCAGGCTTCAAGAACTCAAACGCACAACATTGCATGCTCACTTTCCTGATATGATCCCTGAGGACAAATGTGTGCATTAGCAAATGTGGTGAAGAAAGCGGATGCTGCCCGGGTACCAAAAGATATAGCGTCTGGGGACTTAAAGGCTTGAGTAAACAAGCGGCCATTCAGCTCAGAAGCAATAAAGCCCACACAGAAGAAGCACACCAGCCTATGTGATCATGAGGTGGTGAAGGGATCCGGTGTCAGACATCAATGAGCTAAAATTATATTATTATTAATGAGGGGGAGTACAGATTGGGGACCCAAAGCCCATCAATAGGTGAGGTGACATCCTTTTGCAGAGGGGTTACAAGGAGGAGATGAGTCAGTTAAGATACAGGGTAGGAGCTATGAAATATGCAACCTTCCTCTAGTTCCCATGCTGCCTCCCACCCACTATCATGACC